>SJYX01007569.1:156617-276561 GCA_006410675.1 Oreotragus oreotragus
AAAAAGAAAAAAAAAAAAAAAAAAAAAAAAAAAAAAAAAGGAAAGAAGGCAAGAAGGAGGGAGGGAGGAAGAAAGAGAAGGAATGAAGGAGGGAGGGAAGGAAGGGCGGGAGGGAAGCGGGGGGCAAGGAAGGAAACATCCCAGGACTAAAAGCATCCCTGGAAATCTTGTAGTTCAATCTCTTCAAATGATAAAGTCGAGGGCCACAAAAATAATAATGATACCAAAAATTCAGATATGATGTGTTTACTTATCCCCCCACCCATAGTCTCATCATAGATGTAGACTGGTGAATTCAGTCCATGTACCTACTACCTAGAAGCTCCACGCTGACATACCAAAGGAGGGAGAGTAGCAGGAACCCAACATGAGATAGCACGATGCCCAGTTTACTCAAAGTAGATTAAAGCCTGTGGTTTGATTCGTGAAATATGAATTTATTTATCCAATCACAGCCGTGTGTAGGCCTGAAATATTTTATGCTCCCTATCTTTTCTCTTGCCCTTTAAAATTGAAACTTAATTTTGACATCTGACATAAAATTCATTGCCTAAGCACCAAGGCTGGGCCACAGACATTTCATTATCAACTGCCTCTTTAAGTGCTGTGGGGCATTACTTTGGCAACAACCAATCATATACTTTCAATCACTAGCATCTTACATTGTTTGTATAGTTACTTAAATGAAGTTGACAAACTCTTCCCTAGGTTCATGCGGTCTGATGGGACAGCATTCACAGTGTAGAGGAAGAATGTGTGGCTTGAGTGCCCAGACTGTGGTTTGAATCGGACTCTGTGATTATTATCCATCTGACACTGGGTTTAATGGATCCTTACTCCCATTTCCTTGTATGTAAAATGATTATAACACTGTGTAATGAAATATAACAGCCTCTAAAATATATTAAGCACTAAATATAAGTTACTGCCACTTACATGTACATATTTTGGATAGTGACTAAAGACATACCAATAATGAGCTGTAACAGGATTTTTAATTTTGCCCAATTTCAGACTCTTCCCACTCAGTCAAGTTCAGCCACCTCCATGATTCTGTTTCTCTAAAACTGTGATGCTCAAACTTTAGTGTGTCTGAGAATCACTAATACAGCTTATTAAATCATAGATTGCTTTGCTTTTGAGTCCCTTGATCTGTACAGGGGCCTGATAATTTGCATTTTTAACAAGTTCCCAGGTAATGCTCATACTGCTGGCCCAGGGGAACTCGATTTTCAGAAGCACTGCTCTGTCTGAATTGTCAAAGTGTTTAACATGGGTTTATTAACCAACACCGGGAGGGCTTTCTAATTAAGCTCCTTACCAATAACTTCGCCTCTCTCGCTGTGTACTCTAAACACAGACAGCAGTGCTGTTCCCAGAGCTCTTCTTTTAAAGCATTCTTTAAAGATTTCAAGATGTTTGCCTTATAAACCTAGACGTTCTCATTTCACACCATGTATCTATAAATCACTTTCATTCTACTTAGAAAAAACTATTTTCTTTTCTTTCTCATCTTTTGAATTTGAGCTCTTCCTCAGGTAGCCTAGCCAGGGGCTGGAGGCAGGACTGAGTTCTTACAGGACTGACTGCATGACATTACACTCTGAATCTGACTTGACTAACTTATTAGCCATGTGGCCTTAGGCAGGTGAGAATGCTTGTTTCCATATAAAACCTAATCATCCAAATAGTCAGGTACCATTTAAAAAAGAAAAGAAATAAAGTAGCCCCTTTCAGGTCCTGGCATTTCAAGTTTTCAGTCTGACCAGCATCAACTACGGGAAGGATCAATGACAAAAACTGACATCCTGGGAGCTGTCATCTGCGTCAGCGGTGGCAGTCCGCCGCATGCATTGCTGCAGAAGAAAGCAACACGGGATTATTGAGAATGGAACTAGAGTTGAAGGACAACTATAAGGCAAATGAGGGTGATATAAAAACTGAGATGTAATTTGCAGATTTCTTAGTAAATAAAGATATTCAAATCTAGACCCAGACATCATACCCATACCATGAGTTCAATTTCCTGAACGCTGGAGTACTTGGAGCATAAACCAATCAGATCTATCTTTATGGATATATGTTCTGGAGCATATGTTGCCATTTGAATTCACTGAAAAGAATTTAATCATGCAATTTGAACTGAATCTCTAAATAGGTTTGTCTGGGATCTATAATCTAATCACCATCCAATTCAGGACAAATAGATTACACACTTTGTAAGAGTGATATTTTGAAGTTAGCACTACAGTTAAGTTAGTGTGATTATCCCACTACAAAGACTGGTGTTCCAGGTAATTCAAAGTTCTTTACCATGGCATATTAAGCCCTTCAAAATCTGCCTCCATCCTGCCTCTGTCTTATTTTTATCTCAACTTCTGCCACTTCTCCTGCAAACGTCCTAGGCTCCAGACACATGAACTTCTCTTCCCTAAACACACTATATTCTTTCACTTTTGCACTGCTCATGCAATCCTCTCTGTAAAAAGATTATCTTTTCTCCTTCCTATGTCTCTTCAATAGCTCATTTATTCTTCTATAAAATTGTTGGAAAATTTTCTAAACTCTGTCAGTTATTTGCTAAACTCTCTCAAGTATAGACTATCACAAATACCTAAAAAAAAAAAACAAAAAACCTGAGGTATGTAATAGTATATTTATACTATCATTGTGCTGAATGAATGGAATATCCAAATAATAGATTAAATGTATCTCCGTATGTAGGAGTTTAAAAAACCCCTTACAAACCAAAAAACAAAAGAAATGAAACGAGTCCTATTCAATTTATCCTTGCAGGCTTTTGATGAGCTCGTTCATTGCCTAAAATATGTAAGAAATTCAGGTTAAACTTCAGTTTGAATGATAAATTGGTTATGAAGAATAATGGAATTCATTGTCATTTTCCCACTCATGTTGTATACAGATGTCTGTCTTTCCTCTTCTATATAAAAGGAAAATAAAATAGTACCAAGCAAAATTGCTTGCTGCCAAGTTGAATTGCCAAGCAAACATTTATAGCCAACTTATAAATCCTTGAAAATAGGGTTTTATAATGGAAATACTGGCAGCATTTTAACTATAACCATTCAAATAATATCACTGTAGCAACGTATAATCCAATATACCTGTTCTGGGATTGATGAGAGACTTAGCTATAGGTTTTGGGAAAACTTCCAATGGCTCAATTCAGATTGAATAATCATTCCATTCAAATCTCTTAGGATATTTATATTTATTTCCAAATGTGTAGTATATTTTCCAAAATATTTATTCTTAAAATATAGGATATATTTTTTGATACTTGCATAAAAATATATGACCTCTGAGAGGTATTTCCAAAAATCATTAATCAGTTTTTTTTTCAACTGTCTTCTTTTTCTCTCACGAAAGAATTACTTTCCTCAGCTTTTCTCTGTTCTGTTGCTGAGATGATTCCCCCAGAGACTTGTGTGTTTATCTTGACAGGTGTTAGTAGATCTGAGGACCTCTGTGGAATTGTTCCTAGTTGTGTTGAGGTACAGTAGAAAACACTATGTCTGCAAACTAATGAACTTACCTTATTGCATTCTAAATAAAATAAACCACCCAGCGAGTGGAATTAATCTACTAATGTCTTCCTAATGAAGCTTTCATTAGGCATATGGTGTCATCTTCAATATTTAACACATGATAGGTATTAAAACAAAGCATATCTGGTAATTTTTTAAATGCATACACAATGACTGCCTTGTATATTATTTTCAAATGAACTAGTTTACCCTTAGATTGCTTTAGACACCTAATCAAAGAGATACAAGAAACATTTCTAGACTTGAGCGAATGTTTCATATCCAAAAGGAAAGAAGAAATGTCTTATCTACCATCACCCTTAAATAATTAAAACCAGAGTTGCTGTTCTAATTTTTAAGAATGGAGCTATATAATAGTGTGCAACTTTCTGTGCAATGTAAAATGCCACTCATTAATGAAATTTAGGAGCCAGATATTGAGAATGGAACAGTGTAAGTCCAATTCACAGTGGTTTGCTTTAAAATAATGCTACTTCCTAGCATAGCAAACAGCAGATTAAATTCTGATTGAACACTTCAATGGTCAGTGGAAGATCAGCTGCAAACATAATCTGTTTCCTTTCTTATTGGCAAGGAAAAAAATCAAAGTATAATGCAGAAATACCTGCCTACTTCAGAAATTCCTCAGTTTGGGATCATGTGCTATCTTATTCCATCTAACATTTATAGTACCATGTAGACAAGCCACAGAGGAGTCACATCTTCATTGCTGCACTAAGCCAAATTCTTAATTTCTCATTTCAGGTTGCCATATAATATTATCTCCCATTTTGGAACAGTAATAATGGTTGTCCAAATGAGACTTGTAGATCTTATCAGTCCAGCATTTTACTACTATTATTAAAATTTACTCATTTCAATGATTATTTACTGCCAGGCCTTTCAGAGGCTAGTAAACAGACATGGTAAAAAAGTAAAGGTGGGTCTTTTTTCCTTCAGCAGTAGGAGCCAGAAACAGTATAAAACAACAGGTCATTAAGAAAGGCAATTTTCTACATGAGGGATTAGACAGTACCCTCTTTTGTACTGTTAAATCACAGTTTGGGTTATTTTTTCAAGTGATACTGATTTTTTTCTCAATTTACATAGTCTCTAGAGAAACTGCAAGAGATCCCCAAACACAAACCGTCTCAGCCAATCAATAAAACCTATTTTAAAAAGCCCTCATTTATATTTATTGGAGAAGGCAATGGCACCCCACTCCAGTACTCTTGCCTGGAAAACCCCATGAACGGAGGAGCCTGATAGGCTGCAGTCCATGGGGTCGCAAAGAATTGGATACGACTGAGCAACTTCACTTTCAGTTTTCACTTTCATGCATTGGAAAAGGAAATGGCAACTCACTCCAGTGTTCTTGCCTGGAGAACCCCAGGGACAGGGGGGGTCTGGTGGGCTGCCATCTATGGGGTCACACAGAGTTGGACACGACTGAAGCGACTTAGCAGTAGCAGTAGCAGCATTTATATTTACAGCCTTGAGCAAACCTTCACACAGCATATAAAATAATAATAATAAACTAAACCACAACACAAGCTAAAGATAATTAGCTTAACAAGGAAGACTTCGAACTGATACGTGAGGCTTTTTTCTTTCAGGGAAAATATAGGTGATTTTTATTTTGAAGCAGCTCACATTTGCTAGCCTTACAAAATTGAAAACTATGTAAGTTTCAGCAAATGTTTGCTTTCCTTTTTGGATTCACAACAATAACTACTGCCATCAGTCAGTATTGCATTCAGATTTGAGAAAATTTGAAGCATAAAACTGTGCTCTTGAATATCATGTGAAAATCTTAATCACTTTAAAATGCTTTTACATTCAAGGAGGAGTAGGGCATAGTCTTAATAGAGGCAAACAACAGTTATATGTATAAAATGGGAAGTAAAATCATGACGTTGTTTTCACAGCCCATTTTTTTTAAAGGCTTATTGCTTATGAGTCATGTTTAAGGAAGCTGTACTTTTTCTATGCTGAAGACTGTTATATCAGATAATTAAAAACAGAAATTTCCTGTAACTAAATAGTAGAGTTGTGACAAAACCTTATTACTTATCTCTACATCTTCTTCAGTTACCCAGTTTGCCTAGAATCCTACATTTCATACTATTAACAGACACCTGAGGTATGGTGGATGATTAGTAAGCAAAGCTCTATCATCCTTTTTTTACCACTTTGTCAAAATAGTGATGCTAAGGCAGTTTTGAACTCAATAGCCTATAAAGACATTAAAAGCAAGAGAACAAATATATTAACATAGATATTTCTTGTTTTATATACAACTTGAGTGATATTTTCTAACTTGGTGGAATAATCTACTGTATAAACTTGGGAATTATTTGTGAAAATTAAAGGGAATAGGGAACTATACACAAAATTCAAATTAGAAGAGTACAGATCTACAATCCAATAGGATAAAATTTGACTGTTACAATCATACAGTCTTAGAAGAAGTTTGAAGTTGTCCAGTGTGGCTGAAATAAGCAGAATCTGGAGCAATAAATGATATTATTTTTACCCAGTAAAAATCCCTCAACCCAGTAATAGATTAAAAACAAGCTAGTTGGGCAAATGAAATTTAAATCCACTGGGTTTCCAAAACTGGGAATTAAAGAAAAAAATCAAGAGTTGGATTACTATCAAGGAATGGAAAATAGGTTACAATTTTCCAGATTAAAAAAAATAGCACAAAAATACCGTAATAAGACTCAGATCTGGTTCTAAAGAACCCAGTAGTTTCTTATGACTTACTGGGTAGTATCTATATAGGAATATCAAGATTCACTTTAAAATTCAGTGACTTTAGTCCCTATAGCTTTTAGGGCCAGCCCAGTGCTTGGATCATAGATCAAGCTTAGAAAGGCAGTTATAGCAGAAACATCTAATTTGTACTCATTATCTATTCTGCCATCTTCCAAGAAAATTGAATGACCTGTTTTTGAGGAGTAGGAAGGAATAAAGTACATAGAATGGCAATATGTCCCATTAAGAAACTTGCTTTCCCAAACTTCCCGATAGTCAGTGTCCTTGTGACCCTGTTAATCTTGCGGGAATATAAATGGAAGTGCTTGGGAAAGGTTTTCTACAAAGACAGACTTGGACAGCATGTCCTTTCCTTCTTTGTGCCACAAAATCTTATTCCTTTTGTCCAAATGCAGAATCACTGCTATGAAAGATACCCATTCTGAGACCATGAGGTCAAAATCATATTCTAAGGATGGAGAAGTTAGAAGGAGTCTAAATACTTGACATTATTCTACTGGAGTTATACTAGCCTTACCTCACCTACATCTGAGCTTCTTATTAAATATGAAAACTAAATGATCTTCTGTTTAAATCAGTGTAAGTCAGGTTATCAATTTGGGGAAGTAAAAATATACCTAATATATAACTAATTTCTGGTAAGGATGATTATTTAGGTGAGTTGGTTAGCCATGTTGGACTCAGGGTGACATTTATTCTTAAGGAAAGTCAATAACATACTGTCCAGAACCGTGATTTTAACAGGTCAGGATATGCTTTGGATTACTCCAGAACCACATGCATTTTAGAAAGGTAGTTGCTTTAATAAAGGGGCCTATTAGAGATAATAATTGAGGAACAAGCCTATCTACGGCCCTTGAACAAGAAGAAAATGACTTTGAGTAAAGAATGTTTTGGGCCTGAAGGGAAGTGTTCTCTCTTTGTCCTTCCCAAGCATGCCAGGGAAAAGGAAGAGAACATTCTACTGTCCAGAACTGTGATTTTAACAGGTCAGGATATGCTTTGGATTACTCCAGAACCACATGCATTTTAGAAAGGTAGTTGCTTTAATAAAGGGGCCTATTAGAGATAATAATTGAGGAACAAGCCTATCTACGGCCCTTGAACAAGAAGAAAATGACTTTGAGTAAAGAATGTTTTGGGCCTGAAGGGAAGTGTTCTCTCTTTGTCCTTCCCAAGCATGCCAGGGAAAAGGAAGAGAACATTCTATTTTCTAGAAATAAGGAACTAGAACCTGCCAAAGATATATTCTCAATCAGAAAGTCTCTAAAGTGGGCTTATCAGTAATAAAGTCATCTTTCCAATCAGTATACCTAAATGTGAATAGGTACAGCTGATATACATTTATGTTTCCATTTATTCCTTAAAGTATCAAATAATTTATTGATTGAATAAATATTTACTGAGTACCTGCTCTATAGCAGTATGTGTACCAGGCCCTGATATCATCCAGAAAGAAACATTTGGGGGTTTGGTTCTAGTTGAGAAAAGGAGTCTTTGAGCTTATTGCCTCCTTATCTTAAACTGGGCTAATTCCGGTCCTCTCTTGAAGTCCATAAAAGGCTAATATGTACCTTGACTTATAGAAACTGCCCTGTAGATAGGATTGAATTGGAACTGAATGAGTCTTACTTCAGTTAATATAGTTTCATACTCAAAGAGTTTCAAAGCAGTTCAGACATGCTTATTGACCAGGTGCTTACCACCTATTTGGCAAATGCTGTTTATAAAGTTTTCAAGAAACAAATATTGATCCAAACAATTCCCTTGCATTTAATATTCTATCATTCTAGAAGGCCACTATTAACTTTGATGTACACATGCAATTACCTGTCTGACTAAAGAGTTTCAATTGCCCTAACTCTTGGGCACCACACCATGATTAAATGCATAGAAGCAACAAGTTGTTAACTTGGGCAGCCAGAAAACCACTGTGGCACAAGATCAATAGTTATATAACCTACTAAAGAATGTCTTTGTCGTTGTTTTCTACAGTCCTCGAAGTCCTAGATAAGAATGTACAGCTGGGTTTTGTTCTTCTTCTGTGTACATATTATTTATGCAAATAAAAATTAAATTTATCTAGGAAGAGTCTAGATGGTCCATAGAGGAGTGAAAATTGTTTTAATTATTGTAGAGTTCATAAAATACATTTCAAATGGCAGGGCATCCTCTTCAACAGACTACCATATGCTTCAGAGTAGGGAAAATTAGCATGCATAAATGTAAAATCTTGCATGGGGCTTTGAGAAAAATCAGTAGCACAAGCACAGGATGAGGGAAACCTGATTCTGTAGTTCTTAGTTTAAAAAAGTACCATGAGATTTTCACTGAACAAAAAAGTAATCATAGACAACAGTTTGATGCAACTGTTATAAAAAACAGCATGAATTTAATTGAAGGATATAGTTATTTTTTTCCACACTTTACATAAAACACATATGGAATATGGTTTGACATGCTGAGTTCCTTATTTTAAAAGATATGTTGACAAAAGGAATAACCAGATGCTCAGAAGAGCCATGAAAATGAAGTGAAAGTGTTAGTCACTCAGTCATGTCCGACTCTTTGCAACCCCATGGGCTGTAGCCAGGTTCCTTTGTCCATGGGATTTTCCAGGCAGGAACAATGGAGTGGGTAGCCATTCCCTTCTCCAGGGGTCTTCCTGACCCAGGGATTGAACCTGGGTTTCCTGCATTGCAGGCAGATTCTTTACCATCTGATAGGTACGCTTCACTGACGTTGCAGCTAGAGAAAGGGCCAATAGATGGAAAAAGATTAATAAAGAAGCAGATTATAGCACTAAGATAAATGAAGATTTCAGAAAGTGGGAATTTGGGATTAATCTGCATTTCCACAAGGTAATTTCTGATGTGTTCCCCTGTCCTGAGATCTTACCTGTGAACAGGTCCTTAAAGAAATAATGGAACTTGAGAGAAATAATAAAGTGAGCTTTAGGTCTAATTGTCAACCAAGGAAACTGAAAGTAGGATCTTATGCAAGAGTCGTCAAGAAGAAGCACAAAGGCTACCCTCTGATGTATATACTGCTGCGCCCTCATTAGGCAAGTAACTCATCTCCAAGTACCTTCTTGGGGAGCTAGGTAATGATCCAGAGGAAAGTAGACATAATTATTTTATATATATATATCTTCAATCATATGTCCTTAGTTCCAGGAAATGTACTCCATGTTCTTTAGGAAGGGGTGCAAGAGGGAAGTACCATAATACATATAAGAAAAAATAATTCTAATGCTAAGAAGCTGAGAATGCATAGCCATCAGTTTGAAAGCCTAAAAATAAATAGTTTAAAATAGGAGAAGAGAGGCGACCTCATTGGAGAATATAGAAGGGCAAGGTCAAAATGATCTGCAAACAAGGTGGATGGTAAAGTAATCATGATAACTGCAGACATAAGTAAAAGGGCACATGTGAAATAAACCAAACAAACCCATATTACCTTACTATATTATATATCTTCTATGAAATTTCCTGGACTCTGTTGCAATTAGACTGTACCACGCAAACTATCAACTTCTGACTAAGTGTAATAACAATGCACACTCGATTTGATCATAAGCATTAAGAGTTTTATCAGTGCTCAGTTAAACTCAAATTCTTATCTTTTCATATCAGATCACCTGGGTAGATGTTACAGGAGGTTAAACAAATTCTACAATCCCAAATACAGAGGCTCAAATAAATTTAATAGCATGATGTTACTTGTCTTCCATATTCTGGTAGAACTGATACCCAGCTACCTTATGTATGGTTAATCTGAAAAAAGTAGCCAGTTTTTTATGTTCTTTGTGATTTCTGATGATAACTCCCTTCTACAACATTTCCTATGGCTTCAAACACTCACATATCTTAGGCAGACTGGCATTTCTATTGGAGGTGATACTGAAATAACCACTGACCCACAACTCCCACAGGTTGCTACTAGAAGTGTTGGCCAGTATATCTTCCTACTCATTTCGGTGAGCTCTGCTGTAAGAAGTAAACAAGTTAGAGAATCCAGATAAAAGGCCAAAAGAAAGGTATTAAAAGAATGATGGCCATGGCTAACAGGCAAAGATAAACACTCTTGATAAAAGGTATTTACTCTGTTTATTGAAGACTCTCCTCAGTTTCTGCTTCTTCCACTACTTCAGCCATGATTTATCACGACCTGAGCCGCCGTGTAGCTCTTCTCTGTGTGCACAGACTAGCTCTCCAGCTAGACTCTAGCTTCAGCACGGTAGGTCTATATCTTATGTTTTTCTGGTTCTCCGTTTCATAAAACAGGTCTCCATTCAAAATACAGTGAGCCAACTACTCACAGAACTTTCCTGTGAAACCATGACTTAAAGTTGTACTTCACCCTGGACTGACTGAATTTCTGAGGTTTTGCTCAGGAATCTGCATTTGTAACAAATGACTGGACACTAGTGTCACAAATATTCGCCAGCCCCTTTAAAGCCGTGCATAGAGCAGGTGCTTATAAATGTCTGGCACTGCTGTTAAGATATTGCTTCTTGGCATGTCCATCCATATGTGTTTATGAGAAGCAGAGAAACAATGACTTCCTCAGTGTGTCCTCTGTCAGCCACTAGTTAGTAAATGCCTTGAGGGTTGATGTCTTGCCCAGATGGTCCTTTGTATCTTCTTTAAATTTTTATTCTATAAAACTAGGCACTTCCTAGAGTGTACCAGAAATAATTGTTTAGGAAAGAAGGAAAAAGACAACAGTGAAGGAAGAGGAACATGGAAAAAGAGTTGGGAGGGAAAGAAGGAGGGTTATTCCAAAAACTCCTTTACTTAGATGAACTGGAACTCAAAAGTGCTAATGAATTTTCTGCTTAAATTTTTTCTAATTAATCCTTTTGTTCAGCACTTAACTTACTAACACTGAGAATTATCCCATATGTTTTTTTTTTTTCTGAGATTACTAAAGACAGTCCTCCTGTGATAAAACATAATGGAAATAATATGAAAAATAATGTATATACATGTATAACTGAGTCACTTTTAAAGCAGTAATTAACACAAATTGTAATTTAACTATACTTCAATAAACAAATTTTAAGAAATAATTGTTTAGGAAAGAAGGAAAAAGACAACAGTGAAGGAAGAGGAACATGGAAAAAGAGTTGGGAGGGAAAGAAGGAGGGTTATTCCAAAAACTCCTTTACTTAGATGAACTGGAACTCAAAAGTGCTAATGAATTTTCTGCTTAAATTTTTTCTAATTAATCCTTTTGTTCAGCACTTAACTTACTAACACTGAGAATTATCCCATATGTTTTTTTTTTTTCTGAGATTACTAAAGACAGTCCTCCTGTGATAAAACATAATGGAAATAATATGAAAAATAATGTATATACATGTATAACTGAGTCACTTTTAAAGCAGTAATTAACACAAATTGTAATTTAACTATACTTCAATAAACAAATTTTTTAAATTTAAAAGACAGTCTTTTTTTGGATTGAAGATAGACCATACTATGAAAGGCTAGCATAGAACAAACCCGTACTGTAATAGTAAAGAATTGCTGGTCTCTATTTCTCCTCCTAAATAAAATTGATTTAATGGAAATAATTTCCATTTCTATATGCACATATAGGTTTGCATATGTATGTATGTATAATTACTTCATAAGGATAAACTCAGCAATGATCTGTGCCAATTATGGTCAGTGTTAATGAGCTATAAGATGGACTCACCCAGTCACCCATGATTTCCAATTGTCTTTTATTGCAGAAGACACTCCTCATCTTTCACTCGGGTCTAACTCCCACACACACCTTCTGTGTGCCCTTGTTTTATTATCACAAATAGACAAAAGATAAAATTGGAAATCAAGACTTGAGAACAAGTTTATGGCCAAACCAATAGGGACAAGAGGCTTCATTGCTTCTAATCTCTAGGATTCAAATTTTCAAGTTGGTGGGAAGACCCCTGCTTTCCATTTCTGCTTTTTCCTACTGAGGATGAGTCTTATACTCAAGAATTGCTTTAGAACAGAACATCAAATATGTGTGTGTGTGTAAAAATGTAAAGATCTATCTGCGTTAAAGATCTCTATTCACTACACCTTAATTATGACGATTCTGTGGCATAGATGGGTTAAGCGATTCAGTCAGAATTGCAAAGTTAATTAAATTACAGATCAGATTCTTTTCCTGGGATGTATGAAAAAGCTTCAAGGGGACCAAGAATCTTCAAACTTGTATGCAAATTGCTTGTGTTCATCTGTGCATTTTTGTGGAGGCAGGATCCATAATTTTATCAGACTCTCAAAATGTTCCTCAATGTAGTTGGGAGAGTTATTGCTAGACCTGTAATTTATAAACTATATTTATAACTAAAGAAAAACAGAGTTGAAGGTCATGAAACCCAAACTTCCAGTTAATATTATCCTTAGGTAATATTTCTGGTAGACAGCATGCAACAACCTCTGTCTAGTATACTCAGATAACTAATAGCTTATGACCATTCATGCTACCAGGGTTCAAAGCTCTAATAATTAGAAAGGGATTAATTTCTCTGTATATTTCCTATTCTATATTTTCTCACAAAGGGCTAAGTACAGCCTTTCAAGCCACAAAAATAAAGCCATTTTGCTTACTCAGAAATATTTGAAGATGGTGGTTATATTCCCAAGAATCCATGCTTCTCCGATCAAAACAGCCCCAAAGTTGCCATTCTACACTCATGCACATTTAGAGCTGGAAAGAATGTATTTCAGTTTGTCAATATTCTTTAACAAACATACAATCAAATTCTAAAAATGATGCCCCACTTGTGACCTGGTTAGTCCATGATTAGACTGTCCCTGGTGGGTATTTTGCACCCCTTCTTTTTGGGGGGTGGAGGATCATAATATTTTACTATCTAACTTGGAGAATTGGGGTTAATGACTTTTTCAGAAGTTTCTCACCTGAAAGACAACAGAGCAACAGGCATGAAGTTGGGCCATTCACACCCAACTCTAGGCAGTTGCAGTTCCAGATTTAACAGTAAGGAGGTTAACATAAATAAAATATTTGAAATTAACAAAAGAGAAACAGTATATATTCCTTTTTACGTGAAAAATCTGGTATTTTTTTCCATAGGTTGAGTCAGAAACAAAGAATGGAACACCTCAGATTTATAAAATCTGAGCAAAGATGAGCAAGGATGATTTAGAATACAGTTTTTCTATTTCAAATGTCAGAAAAAGTATTGTCAGGTTTACATGATATAAAAGTTCCAGGACTTCCCTGGAGGTCCAGTGGTTAGGACTCCATGATTCTAATACAAGAGGGCATGTTTTTGGTCTCTGGTGGGGGGAACTAAGATCCCACAAGCTGTGTGGCATGGCCAGTAAATAAATAAATAGAATAAAAATTCCACAAACCACTTCCTTGCAATGTATACTCACAGCCCAAACTTCAATAATGTAGCAACAATCATTCAAATAATTTAAACCTAGAAAATGGATAAAATGAAAAAGTCATTCTCTTTTCCTTATCCAATACTGATTTTCTACATCAGCATTCCCCTAAGACTGTTAGTATGAACACTAAACCTAACAAATGTTCAGTGAAGATAAAAGACTGACAGCTAAATACATTTCAAAAACATCCCCTGCCACATCTGCTTGTTGGTGATCCCCACTGCAAGTTACACATTTCAGGTTTCAAGACCTTCCCCCTTTAAAGACACCTATTAACATCCCACAGCATCAAGGTTGCCCAAAACACACTTTGAGAATGACTATACCACACTGATCCAATTGACCACATTTCTATCAATTATCCACTCTATGTTTTAAGTGAGTGGATACTCTTGAGTAGTAAGCAAGAATTGTAAGTACACATTCTCCTTTATGATAGACACTCCTGAACTTAGGACCTGATGAGCCACAGCATACCCTTTGGAAGAGCTGAAGTGAAGGGAAGTCCCTCAGTTGTGTACAACTCTTGTGAGTCCATGGACTGTAGCCTGCCAGGCTTCTCTGTCTATGCAATTCTCCAGGCCAGCATGCTGGAGTGGGTAGCCAATCCCTTTTCCAGCAGATCTTCCCAATGCAGGAATTGAACTGGGCTCTCCTGCATTGCAGGGGGATTCTTTACCAGCTCAGCTACCAGGGAAGCCCATGGGAGGAGGTCAGTTCAGTTCAGTCTCTCAGTTGTGTCTGATTCTTTGCAACCCCGTGGACTGCAGCATGTCAGGCCTCCCTGCCCATCACCAGTTTCCTGGAGCTTGCTCAAACTCATTGGTGATGTCGTCCAACCATCTCATCCTCTGTCATCCCCTTCTCCTCCCGCCCTCAATCTTTCCCAGCGTCAGGGTCTTTAGAGCCACAGCATACCCTTTGGAAGAGCTGAAGTGAAGGGAAGTCCCTCAGTTGTGTACAACTCTTGTGAGTCCATGGACTGTAGCCTGCCAGGCTTCTCTGTCTATGCAATTCTCCAGGCCAGCATGCTGGAGTGGGTAGCCAATCCCTTTTCCAGCAGATCTTCCCAATGCAGGAATTGAACTGGGCTCTCCTGCATTGCAGGGGGATTCTTTACCAGCTCAGCTACCAGGGAAGCCCATGGGAGGAGGTCAGTTCAGTTCAGTCTCTCAGTTGTGTCTGATTCTTTGCAACCCCGTGGACTGCAGCATGTCAGGCCTCCCTGCCCATCACCAGTTTCCTGGAGCTTGCTCAAACTCATTGGTGATGTCGTCCAACCATCTCATCCTCTGTCATCCCCTTCTCCTCCCGCCCTCAATCTTTCCCAGCGTCAGGGTCTTTTTTAGTGAGTCAGTTCTTCACATCAGGTGGCCAAAGGGTTGGAGCTTCACCTTCAGCATCAGCCCTTCCAATGAATATTCCAGACTGATTTCCTTTAGGATAGACTAGTTGGATCTCCTTGCAGTCCAAGGGACTCTCAAGAGTCTTCTCCAACACCACAGTTCAAAGGATCAATTCTTCCACACTTAGCTTTCTTCATACATAGTCCAACTCTCACATCCAAACATGACTACTAGAAAAACCATATCCTTGACTAGATGGACCTTTGTTGGCAAAGTAATTACGTCTCTGATTTTTAATATGCTGTCTAGGTTGGTCATAGCTTTTCTTCCAAGGAGCAAGCGTCTTTTAATTTCACGGCTGTAGTCACCATCTGTACTGATTTCGGAGCCACCCCAAATAAAATCTGTCACTGTTTCCATTGTTTCTGAATCTGTTTGCCCAAATGAAGTGATGGGACTGGATGCCATGATCTTAATTTTCTGAATGTTGAGCTTTAAGCCAACTTTTTCACTCTCCTCTTTCACTTTCATCAAGAGGCTCGATAGTTCTTCTTCATTTCTGCCATTAGGGTGGTGTCATCTGCATATCTGAGGTTATTCATATTTCTCCCAGAAATCTTGATTAAAGCTTGTGCTTCATCCAGCCTGGCATTTTGAATGATGTACTCTGAATATAAGTTAAATAAGCAAGGTGACATTATACAGCCTTGATGTACTCCTTTCCCAATTTGGAACCAGTCTGTTGTTCCATGTCCAGTTCTAAATGTTGCTTCTTGACCTGCATACAGATTTCTCAGAAGGCAGGTCAAGTGGTCTGGTATTCTCATGTCTTGAAGAATTTTCTACACTTTGTTGTGATCCACACAGTCAAAGGCTTTGGCATAGTCAATAAAGCAGAAATAGATGTTTTCCTTGAACTCTCTTGCTTTTTTGATGATCCAACAAATGTTGGCAATTTGATCTCTGGTTCCTCTGCCTTTTCTAAATCCACTTTGAACATCTGGAAGTTCATTGTTCACATACTGTTGAAGACTGTCTTGGAGAATTTTGAGCATTACCTTGCTAGCGTGTGAAATAAGTGCAATTGTTTGGTAGTTTGAGCATTCTTTGGCTTTGCCCTTATTTGGGATTGTAATGAAAACTAACCTTTTCCAGTCCTGTGACCACTGCAAAGAGTTTTCCAAATTTGCTGGAGGAGTTAGGTTAGCTCAAAGTTTTTTGTGTGTGTGGTTTTTTTTTTTTTTTTTTTTTGCCTCAGGCCTAAGTAAATGAAAGCTCTAAGTTTAGGTTGGAAATTCTTGATATTCCTCTTCTACTCCCGGCAATTGATGGCTAAGTAAACTCATTCCTTTCCAGTCCCCATATTCTCACTTGCAGAAAGATCTATGAATGATAGTGATAAAGATTCAGATTTGTAAGGGAGATTTCACTTTGGCCTCAAGTCCATCTTGGGTGTTTTAATTATATTTTCTAGAGAGTTCTGCATGGAAAGAATTTAGGCACGCATTTTGTGTTGTTCTTGAGAATCCTGTGGGGATAGGAATCCTGGAAGAATAGTACTCAAGACATTTCTAGGTCATAGCTGTAATGTCGTCAGCAAAATAGCACCAAAGTTACTGTGGTCATAGTTTTTCTGCCTTTTCTTTTGTGTATATATATATATATATATATAATCCATATTGAAATATCTTCAGGTGAATGAGGCAGTCCTGGATTTGCTTGAAAACAATCAAGTCAGACGGTAGAAATTGAAGGAGTTTAACTTACAGATAAAACCATGTCAATGTATTAGATAACTGCCAGAACTGGGTACTGGTACATTTGGATACTCATTATCTGCCTGTTTTCTTTGTGATTGATATGTTCTTTGACTAAAGTTTAATAGTAATAAATACCACAATCTGACACAGAACTTTCAACCTTATAAATAAATTCATAGACATGAGTGTGACAGTTGGAAAGTTTTCTCCAAGTAGTCAAAGCATTCACTATTGTAACTAACAGTTTTGCTGAGGCTACTATTATCAACTGTAGCACCCACATACACATAGTATTCCTGTGCATATTCTCCTTATTGGAGTGATTGATCCCATTTGGCCAAAGAGAAAATATTAAAAATCATCATGTTTTTGTTCAGTCAATACAGTTGTGTCTGACTCTTTGCAACCCCATGGACTGCAGCATGCCAGGATTCCCTGTTCTTCACTATCTTCCGGAGTTTGCTCAAACTCATGTCCATTGAGTCAATAATGCCATCCAACCATTCATTCTCTGTTCCCCTCTTCTCCCATCCTCAGTCTTTCCCAGCATCAAGGTCTTTTACAGCGAGTTAGTTCTTTGCATCAGGTGGCCACATCATCATAAAATTATGTAATTATTAATTGAATGGTAACCATAATGTTATGAGAATTTTAACAATCAGTATCTAATGTAGAGTCAAGTATCACATTCAATATTTTGAGACAATATTTTTAAAGTCTATATTTTGTGAATTGCAAATAATTCCAGCTTGAATGTTAGTGAGTGCAACAAGTTTCTGTAAAAGCTTTTGAGTTTCAGAAGCTTCCTTTTGACAGATTTTTGAGTTATGGAATGCAGCCATCAGCAGTCTGTAGAAAAATGAAATACTGCAAGTCTATTTTTATGCAGCTGGGATCAAGCTACTAAATGGATCAAAAGAAATAATTTCTTTGAAGAGGTGGCTGTTGACACCAGTGCCCTAAAAATAAGTGCAATTTTGTGGGTACAAAAACTTGTTTATACTTCAGTATAAGTAACTATAGATACAGTTTCCATATATATGCTCACACTCAAGATATATTGGATCCACTCTGAACATATTTTAATACACATCGGTTTAACATCACTGCCATTAAAGGGAAATTGCATGCTATTTCGTGAACAATTGACATAGCTAATGACAATTATTCCTACTAGACTAACTTATTGGTCAATAAAAAAAAAACCTAAAATCATTATCCAACTCTTATTTTGTGCCAAATACCAGCCAAATCCTTTCCAATATTATTTTATTGTATCTTTGGATTAAATTTGATTTTAATAACTAGCTATTATTACTACCAGTTTATGGATGAATAAGCTGACTCTTTGAGAGTTTAAAGGGTAACTTGCCAAAGATTATAAAGCTAGTATGTTTCTGAGTTGGAATTTGAATGCTGGTCTAATACCAAAGCTCTTAATCACTAAATTATATGCTACCCTTTTAGGTTAGATACTATTTCAACTGGTTCTAAACTACAAGAAAAAATGTTAAGAAACAGCTGTATCTTTTAAAAACTCATTGAATGTGAAAGTAGGCTTATTTACCGAAAATTTGGTTAATTGGACAACTATAGCAATAAACAATGGATGCTGAAAGCTAGAGTTCAAGTATAAGAAAGTACCAAGATAAGAAATAATAATGTGACAAAATGAAAGTCTTCATCACAGTAAAAGGTCAGGATTAAAAAAATAAAACAGAAAGACTACTGTAGGACACAAGAGGGATGGTTAATCTATGAGTACAACAGAAACAATTTTAATAGTTTTTTTAAAAGGAAACCATTGCAGACTCTGAATTAAAAAACAATGAATATAACCCTTTTATATATAATAATAAACAAACTAACCAACTGTCTTTTGAAGTAGAATTTTATATAGTCTTAGTTCCAGAGAACAAAAATTCCTCCAGGTAGCACCCCAACTGATTCAGAGGTGCTTCTGTTATGCACAGACCAGAGGATGCTGGCTGTAGCAAGGCTTTACCTTCAAAGCCCTTTGGCAAAACCAAACGATCAAAGAAAAGTTTACCTTAAAAGATAATCTAAGTACAATAATCTCAGACATTATCTAAGTTTAACAAAATAATATGCAAAAAGCAAAAAAAAAATCAAATTTTTAGAGATGGTGTTGTATTAGGAAAAAACTATTCTGCAAGTTAATATTAATTAAATATTTGGATATATATATAACTCTTCTGTATTGCTGAGGGGATAGATATAAAGTAAATAGTGAAGAAGATCATCATTTTTATTATTTGGTTGGCTAAAATATTTGTTTAGGTTTTGCCAGACCATCTTAAAGAAAAAACTCAAATGAACTTTTTGGCCAACCCAGTGGCTCATTAATAGCTGAAGAAAACACATTAACAAATTCCATTTGAAGATATATAAAGAGTATAAAAATATTTCCTACTGTTCATATCGGAAAGAGAGGGAATCAGTTCTGATGCAAATTTGAGACTTTAATGATCTAGAATGAAGGCAAAATTATTTATCTCCTCCATGCTCTACTGGCAGCGGTTCTAAGACTTGCTCCACCAAAATCTGAAGCAGGATTGAAAAAAAAAAAAAATAGGGAAATTATAGAAAATCTCCCAACAAAGATCCTTTCAACTTTATAACACTTTATAACATACTTCAGCTACTCAGGTTCTGTTGGTAGATTTGGTACACAGTGTTTGTTGGTACACAAACACTGGTGAAGTATGGGTTTACTGAGTTTTGATGCTACAGGTTCCAGAACAACTTGATTTCAGAAAAAAGGAAGTTTTCTGTTCTTCATTGTTCCAGAAAGGATGAGTTAAGAGATTTAGCTCACAAAAATTCAATTAATAAAAACAATGCAGCCCTTTGCAAAGGAAATATTCATAAAGAACAATAGTAGATATAGAAATAATTCTACATGGTTGATGACTGATTCTCTATGTAACTCTCAACAAATTATACAACCTCTCTGGCTTTCACATCCTTAAAATGAAAACTTGGGGCTAGTTCATCTCCAAAGAACCATCATGTGAAACACAAGACAGTTTTTTAATCTATCAAAAGACAGAAGACTGAGTTAAGGGCAGACATTTAATTGCTATCTCAATATCCACTCCCCCAATCCCCCTGGCCTTACCAGGCCAGTTTGCATTCTGCCATTTGCTCACATATTTGACTCATTACACATTTACGAGATGTGTAAGTGAAGAAATGGTTTGAAAAATATCCAACAGAGGTCATACACATTTTAGAAAGGCCGATTTATGAGGAATGAGTAAAGCAGTTGAGTCTGAGCATTTGTGTTATCCCAACAAAGGTGACAGAAAGTGGGAAAGAAGAAGATTGCAGCTCCATAAGGCATAGACAAAAAGGAAGAGTCAGCAGTAATCAGGATTTTTCTTCTTAATTGTTCAAGTTCAGTAACATTATCACTTAACTGTGTGACTAGACAGCTGCCAAGAATCATGGAACCTTGGTTTCAAGAGTCAATTAAAACAGGCTAGACTATAGGTCTGTGCCTAGACATAGGCACATAGGAAATGAGAAGCAAGCAATATAGGTGTTCAGTATACAGTAAGCTAGATTGGCCATGTAAATATTCACCCGTCAATAGGCTGCTACCCAAACAACAGAAGCTTGGCCTAATAACTGGCTTTTCTTCTTTTGAGGTGATTTTTACATATATTCACCTAGTAATCCCATGAGAATCTGCTAGGTAGATGCTGGTAATTGAATAAAATGATTTAGGGCTAGTTATAATATTGGGACAGAAAGAGGGAGAAAGATATAACAATAAAAGCAGATGATTGATTCCTAATTTTGTGAACAAAATAAAGCTGTTTATTCTGAAAAGTGACTGTGAACTTGAAGTTTGTGAAGGGAATTCACGATCAGATCATGTAACTTTAGGAGGAAAACCTGTCCTGACTCAGTTAGACTACAATGTTCTGCTAAGGCTCCCTGACTTCACACACATATTGCTTCCAGGACTTCCCTCTCATGAAACTTTATAAAAATCTGTAGGATCATTTGCTCAATATATATTTTCCCATATGGCCCAAAGATGACTCTGCCTTATTCATTGATGTAATTCCAGCCGAGTGTCTGTCATACAATAGACATTTAAAAAGTGTTCGTTAAAAGAAGAAATGTCCATACTGTAATGTCTTTGAAGAGAGGAGAGAAGTGAAAATAAGAAAAAGGACTATGGAGAAGCGAGAGAAAGGCACAGTTTAGAGGAAGGTGAGAAGGGAGATGGATAGGCACCAGATATTCAGGATGACTTCAAAACTGACCCTTTATTTCACACAGTGAGGGAACCAGGGCAAATCTCTGAGGCGTCAATGTACTCACTTTCTCTCCCTGACCCATATACATTTTATTTATTTATTTAATCCCTGGCACATATATACTTCCTTAGGAATGTTTGCAGAGAAGGGCTAGACAAAATAAGATGGAAAATGAATATCAGAGAGACTGACAGGGGAAAATAACAAAGAAATAAACAGACTCTATTGTGTACAACCTCATGGTCAAAGATTTTCTGCCTCCCTCAGAATCAGACTAGCTTGCAGGTGGAGTATTGACTGCTAGGCAGAGAGCATCACGGCTATAAAACAGACCACTGAGCTAGGCAATAAAAAATAGAGAGAGAGAAAGAGAATGAGAGGTCTAATGTCTTGTTTATGTCCCCTTTATAGCATCTTTGAGATGCTCTGCAGTCCCACAGCTGGCTTTAGTTCATATGCTTTTCTGATTAAGGCAATACATACCAAAGCAATCTAATATTAATGTGCAATTTGGAAAAAAAAATGAGGTGGTTATAGAAAAGGAAGGGATCTTCACAAACAGTGTAACTAAACAACAACAGGATACAAGACTTGCTTAATTCTTTATTAAATAAATGCTTTATTTTAAGTCTCTAAAACATTTGTAACTCATTTTAAACAATCAATTCTAGCATATTGTGTTTAGTGACACTAATCCTTGTTTATAGCCTAATCCTTTGAGAATAAGATTATGTTCCCAGTGAATACTTATAAGTAGTTACAAGTTTTATTATAACAACCTTGATCACAGATTTACAAAAAAGCAATAAATGAAAGAAACATAAATGTAAATGACTAGGATAATATCCAATAGGAAGAAATCTTTATTTAAAATGAAGTGTAAATCTTGATTGAGAAAATGCCTGTGAAAACTCTTCCAAGAAATGTTTTATAAACTCTTCATGAAGAACTAAAGTACTGTTTTAAATGCTGGTTTTATAGTTTGTCACTTTACTATTATATAATTTGTAAGGCCAGAGAAGTTTGAATACTGGATGCAAATTCACTCATGTATTCAATAGTCCACATTGCTGGGAAATGATTCTAAAACTATATATATCTTCCCTCTAAGAGATTCTATTTCAATTTTGCTAATAAGTGAATAACACATCATGACTACTCCAATTGTCTAAAGAATCCTAGGGCATTGGTACAACTGTTTCAAATAATTAGTTGTTTTGGAAATGTATTGACATATTTGGCTCCACTCTTCATATTGATAATAATATAGAGTGGTTAAGTGGAGAAATGTGGAAGACAGAGTATTATAACTCTGGCTCAGGAATTCACTGTCTGACTGAGCCTCTGTTTTCTTATCCATAAAATAGGAAAAATACCCAATCACCAGGGAATGTGTTATGATTGAATAGTGTGCCATGAGAAAAATATATTAATATAGCATGGTACCTGATATATAATGTGCACTCAATAAATGACAGCAATTTATAACTGTAATAAGGGATTGCTAGTATTAATAATAAAAGCCACCCATTACCGAGAAGCATTCTTATCATCACAATGCTTGGCATCTATCTCAGTTCTAAGAAAGATGATTTTCCACCTCCTCTCTTCTGTGAATTTCTACTTATGCCATATTATCATCACCAATAACTATTTACTGTAAGCCTAATAAGCATAAGGTATTACATTAGGCACTCTAAAAAATACAGCCAGAATCAATTGTTCTCTCATGCAGGCCACTATCAGATCTTGGACTTCCTCTACCGTGGCAGTGACATTCTATGTTTTGATATTTATTCATATCTTATTTAAACTATTGGATAGAAAACTCTTCATGGATAGGTTTTACTCGGTATGCCAGCAGATAGTATAATGTCTGGAACATTAGACATGTCCATCTAAAGTTGAAAGAACTAATGAAACATTTGTAATTCAAAAAGTTCAAGTTGAGGATAAACAATATGAATATTTAAAAAAAATCCTACAGAACAAGAAAAGGTTTCACATATTTCCAAGAGAAGATATCTGTCGTCTCTCTACTAGTGGTAATTTATGAGCACGATGTTCTATTATCATGATGATATTCTGGGTGGTTACCTTCTATGCTGTGTATGAAGGAATGGGTTTCAAGAGAAGAGGGAGGAGGGAACTCTTGAATAATAAATTACCAAAGAATACCTGGGGGAAGAATGGGATTGTTCACTGGGCTGAGGGCATGCCAGTCTTGTTAGTTTTGCGAGGAAACTGACAAGCAGAAATTGGAATTTAGTGAGAGGTCTAAAGGGGACTCGAGCTTCTAAACAGGAGGAAAACTTGCTTTTGGCTGTGGAAAGGAGTTCAAATAATACAGAAAGGCATCCTATATAGTAATGCTTATCTAGAGAAATTAGCTGGAGATATTAATTTTAAATGTAAGGTGAAGGAGCCAAGCTTAACCTAATGGTAAATCCAACCTCTTTGGCCTTATCTATCAACTAGCAAATATGCTTCAGTGTCAACCAATTGATCAGAGGGACCTTTGCCAGGAGGAGGTTCACAGATTCTCAGGTCTGGAGCCATGGATGTATTCTGTAGGAATGACTTTAGATGGGCCTTTGAGCTAGTGTAATATTCTATATGGGCTTCCCAGGTGGTGTTAGTGGTTAAAAAACAAAACAAAACAAAAAAAACCCTGCTAATGCAGGAGATGTAAGAGACATGGGTTCGATCCCTGGGTTGAGAAGATCCTCTGGAGGAGGGCATGGTAACCTACTCCAGTTTTCATGACTGGAGAGTCCCATGGACAGAGAAGCCTTGCAGGCTGTGGTCCATAGGATTGCAAAGAGTCAGACATGACTGAAGAGACTTAACACACACACACACAGGATCCTATGTATCACAGTGAGAACTATTAAAGGCAAGATAGAGAGGTTATTTAGCCTTCAGATCACCGGATCTGAGGTAGATTCTGAACAGTAGATTCCACAGGGCCCAGAATAGCTATCTATTTCTATATGGTAAAACTTAAGAGTCTGGGAAGGCAGCATAGGGAGCTGATTCTCACACCTATAAAAGAGAGCAACTGGGATTTACTTGAGGCTTAAGAATGCTGAATCTGAAGCTCCAGTATTTTGGTCATCTGATGTGAACAGCCAACTCATTAGAAAAGTCCCTGATGCTGGGAAAGATTAAGGGCAGAAGAAGAAGAGGGCTTCAGAGGATGAGATGTCTGGGAGGTCTGGATGGCATCACCGAGGCAATGGACATGAACTTGGGCAAACTTTGGGAGATGGTGAGGGACAGGGAAGCCTGGTGTGCTGCAGTCCATAGGGTCATAAAGAGTCAGACACGACTGGGTGACTGAACAACAAATGGTCTGGAAGATGATGGCTTGCATTTCAGTATAGACAGAGTAGAGTGGTTCAATTTCTGACTAGAACTAAAAGTTAGTTAAGATGGGAGTTTTAAGAAATCCCTACAACTTGTACTTCAGTGAAGATCAGGAACCTTCATCACTAGTATACAAAGCTGGTATAGAGTAGGCACTCAATATCTTACTGTTAATTTCTCAATACTCTGTTACTTCCCAATGTGTTGATTTGCTTTAAGAACTTATCATGATTTTAATTTTGAAAGGAGATTCATTTTCTTATGATACTGGGTTATCAAGTGAAAAATAGTGAGTGGCAGTTAAGTATCAATAGCCTTTGAAAATCTATCAAGAGTTCTAAAAATTCCATTTAGTTGCGAATTACCCTGGAACATGAGAGGGAAATGTACACCAGTAGGTACTGGAAAAATGACAAGGTCAAAACGAGACTGTATTTCTCCAAAAGGACAGGCAAACAAGAAGGAAACCTTTCTCCTGGGCTTCATCACTTATTTTTCTTTGATATTTATTAAGTGCATGCAGCCTGCCAGATCTGAAATAGCCTATGGCCAGAAAGCTTTTCCTCCTGGATGTTGGGCATCATTTCTCCCAAAGTAGTGATTTATCATCAAAGTCTAACATGGAAGGAAAAGATGAGCTACATAGGCATCCATCTGCAACTCCCCACAGGCAGACACTCTGACCCAACTGTGGAGGGGAAGGGACTAGGCAGTGGGAGGGCAAACTTGATGTGGAAGTCAGCTGACTCTGGATCTTTATTCTAATGGAAAGTCATGGTTTTCTGTGGTAATGCCCCAAAGGCTTAAAGTTAAGCTTCCCTTAGGAAGACTTCTGAAGTTGCCTTAGACTCAGTATACTTTTTCTCTTATTTGGGATCTTTCCAGATTTAATCTCACAGTGTTTACCTTACTTATATTCACATTTACTTAGTTTTTCTTAGAATTATTCTCATTGTCTTGTAGGCTCTTGGTCATAAGTAACCTGAGGGTAGGTACTATTCATTTACCTTTTTATACGATTTGTTGAGGGTTGATCAAGTTGTGGAATGAATGGGTATTGTTAAATTGATTAAACAAGGGGCTTCGTGGCTCTAATGCTACAGAAGTCTAATTAAGCAAACCCAAACCTACATCTGTACATATGTCAAGGTTAAGAAGTTGAAACCTAATGATAGCCAATCACAGTCGACTAGGCTTTAAGCTACATTCAATCAAATTCTTTCCTTTTTGTGCTTCCGCATCTTCTGTACATTTCACCCCACTCTGCCACCCACCTTGGCTCCTAACCACTTCTGGTTTGGTACTGCAAAATTCAAATAGATTTTTGCTCAAAAAAAAAAAAACAAAAAAAAACAAAAAAAAAAACAACCTCTTAAAATGTTTAATATGCCTCAATTAATCCTTTAACAGTATGAATTTGGATTTGCCTAAAACTCTGAAGCCCAAGTTAAATCTCCTTAATACAATATCACAAGAATTTCAGTAGGGAAGAAATAACCCAGACAGAATGTGGTATGATCTGATCATTCAGTGTTGAACTGCACTAGGAAATACTTAGGAAGGCACTTGGAACCCAGGCATCATCTGCCTGTTTCCCATTAAGGTTCATCACCACCAACTAGCACAAGTTGAGTAATAATAATAATTACAACACCAGCAGAAGAAGCAAAAAGGAGAACAGCTTCTAACACTGAAAGAAGAATCCATTATCATCCAAATGTTCTGAGATTTCCTAGACCCAAAACAAATGAGATTTTAAGCACTGGCCACACATTCCACAACAATGTTTTGTTCCCCTCTCAAAAGGAATAATCCTGAAAAAGAAAACTGGGTTAAGAGAGTGAAGAAAACAGGTTCTGGTACTCCTTGAAAATAACTTATTTTATACATTGGGTAAATCTCTTACAGTGCTTCTTTAACCATAGAATTAAAAATCTTGGACAGAATGATCTCTTATGGATTATTTCACCTTCAAATAGTTCACGTTGCTCTGGTTCTAGTTGATCAAATCTTCTGACATAGTTTCTATCATGGGGGAAAGTACCACAAAAAGACTGACTGAGAATAGCAGTTAGTCCATCCTTCTGAGAGTTTTGTTGTAAAAACCAATTCAACTTGAGCCTACTTCTGCATGTTGTACTTGCCTAGACAACTGACCTTTATCAGAATCTGAAGATAAAAAAGAAAGAGAGGGAAGAAAAACCTTTGTATATCCAATTTTTTTTTACTACGCCTAAAGTGACAGGTCAGCATGTAATGACCTCTTGGGGAGTTCTGCCTTTAGCCTCAGAATATAGATTTTCCTGAGTGAGACAAAGCCTGAAAAAGGAAATTAGCTACTGGATGTTTTTCTTCCTATTGATGTACAGTAAAATCATGATGGCTTAGAAAAATGCAGCCTCTCCAAAATGCATTGTTCAGAGTCCCATTTAAGTGTATGGTTGTCTCCTTTCTTACTGAATTCTGGTCTCTCGATCACTCATCTTTCACAGAAAACCCCGACTCCACCCCAAACCAGGAAACTCCATTTTTGCTTGCTTATCACATAACATTTTCCTTAACTCTGTTCAGTTGTTCAGCCGTGTCCGACTCTTTGCATCTCCATGGACTGCAGCACTCCAGGCCTCCCTGTCCACCGCCAACTCCTGGAGTTTATTCAAACTCATATTCAATGAATCAGTAATACCATCCAACCATCTCATCCTCTGTCATCCCCTTCTCCTTCCGCCCTCAATCTTTCCCAGTATCAGGGTCTTTCAAATGAATCAACTCTTCACATCAGGTGGCCAAAGTATTGGAGTTTCAGCTTCAACATCAGTTCTTACAATGAATATTCAGGACTGATTTCATTTAGGATGGAATAGTTGGATCTCCTTGCAGTCCAAGGGACTCTCAAGAATCTTCTCCAACAGCACAGTTCAAAAGCCTCAATTCTTTGGTGCTCAGCTTCCTATATAGTCCAACTCTCACATCCATACATGACTGTTGGAAAAACCATATCCTTGACTAGGTGGACATTTGTTGGCAAAGTAATGTCTCTGCTTTTGAATATGCTGTCTAGGTTGGTCATAACTTTTTTCCAAGGAGTAAGTGTCTTTTAATTTCATGGCTGCTGTCATAATCTGCAGGGATTTTGGAGCCCCCCAAAATAAAGTTTGCCATTGTTTCCTCTGTTTCCCCATCTATTTCCCATGAAGTGATGGGACCAGATGCCATGATCTTAGTTTATTGGATGTTGAGCTTTAAGCCAACTGTTTCACTCTCCTCTTTCACTTTCATCAAGAGGCTCTTTCATTCCACTTCACTTTCTGCCATAGGGTGGTATCATCTGCATATCTCAGGTTATTGATATTTCTCCTGGCAATCTTGATTCCAGCTTGTGCTTCCTCCAGCCCAGCATTTCTCATGATGTACTCTGCATATAANTTTCACTTTCATCAAGAGGCTTTTTATTTCCTCTTCACTTTCTGCCATAAGGGTGGTGTCATCTGCATATCTGAGGTTATTGATGTTTCTCCCGGCAATCTTGATTCCAGCTTGTGTTTCTTCCAGTCCAGCATTTCTCATGATGTACTCTGCATATAAGTTAAATAAGCAGGGTGACAATATACAGCCTTGACGTACTTCTTTTCCTATTTGGAACCAGTCTGTTGTTCCATGTCCAGTTCTAACTGTTGCTTCCTGACTTGCATACAGGTTTCTCAAAAGGCAGGTCAGGAGGTCTGGTATTCCCATCTCTTTCAGAATTTTCCACAGTTTGTGGTGATCCCACAGTCAAAGGCTTTGGCATAGTCAATAAAGCAGAAATAGATGTTTTTCTGGAACTCTCTTGCTTTTTCCATGATCCAGCGGATGTTAGCAATTTGATCTCTGGTTCCTCTGCCTTTTCTAAATCCAGCTTGAACATCTGGAAGTTCATGGTTCACATATTGCTGAAGCCTGGCTTGGAGAATTCTGAGCATTACTTCACTAGCGTGTGAGATGAGTAACCTTCACATTATCATCCTGTTCTGTCTCATACTTTTCAAAAATTATTACTTTTAGAGTCATACACAACTCCATCCTGTGTCTGTCTTTTTCTCCACCTATACACATGAGTGGGCCTGTTTCCTCTGATTCTCCCAGGTCCTTCCCAGCTGGTTCTTAGAACTGCTCACCCACTCAGCTCTTGGCAACTTTAAGTAGCTGTCCCTTAGTCTTGGAACAGCATTCCAATCAGGGTGTTTTGAACCACCCCCTATACTTCAGAAAGAAATAATATTCCTCCAACTCCATCTGTTTAGAGAAATCATCTAGTTTCAACAATCAGTTGCTCCAATATTGCAGAAACTCAACTGACATTTTAAAATATAAGTGTTGTTTGCTTATTTACTATGCACACAAATCAGCAAACAGTTGCATGTTTAATCCACACATACCCAAGGAACACTGAGGATGAAAATCTCCAATTCTTCCCCAACTTTCCCATTTGAAAAATGGGTTTGTTTTTATGCCGAACCTCAAGCAATGACTCTCCATGGCAGTCTGCACCTCACTACGTGCAGGAGGAAAGCAACATCTGCATTGCTTTGGGCAGTTGGGAGGCTGCACCCTCTCCTTGTACACAAAATTAACAATTTACTTCTCTTCTACAGTATTAAATCTCATGTCCGAGACTAATAAATCAAATATTCTGTCAACCACAACAGAGTTAACTCATTCAAATGGCTTCCTTAAATCAGCACTGCCAGAAAGAATTTGAACGCAGCAGATTTCTGAAGTCTCAGTGATTTCTACATTAAGCTAATGTCTCAGTGATTTCTACATTAAGCTAATGAAACTCAGGCACTCACGCTCCCCAGGAATGTTGGTGGCATGTGGCTTACACCTCAAACCAGCACTGTCAGTGGGTAAACCAGCAATGGCATGATGCCATTTTCATATTTCTTTTTCTGAGCTGTACATTACTACTTTGATTTCTCCCACAGCTTATTCCCTTTCTAGGAAGCTTTCCAAGCTCTTTCTCACACTGCATAAGATTTGCCTTTTTTCCTCTGCTGCACTCAGAATACCGATAATCAATGTTATCATATATCTGCCATACTATTCAACAGTTTCGTCAATGACTTGGATAAAAACAACAGAAGGGATGCCTTGCAAATTTACAAAATGACCCCTCAATTGTAATCTTCAGATAGTTAAAAGGCTATCTGAAAGTTCCTAAGGAAAAAAGTGAAATTATTTATTACTAAAATTATATAATAATACTTCTTTAATACAATTTTCTCAAAACAAACATTAAGAAAGGTGGTATAAAATATATCAAATACAAATACAAATACAAATTGAAGCTATATTTCATCACTCGGCTTCCAAGTGGTGCAGAGGTAAAGAATCTGCTTGCCAATGCAGGAGGTGAAAGAGATGTAGGGTCCATCCCTAGGTCGGGAAGATCCCCTAGAGTAAGAAATGTCTATTCAATCCAGTATTCTTGCCTGGAAAATTTCACAGAGGAGCCTGGCAGGCTACAGTTCATGGGGTCACAAAGAATCGGACACCACTGAGTAACCAAGCACACACACAAACACACATATATCTTTGTAGATATATAAGTGTACATGCCAATAATATATCAATAATTATACTAATGCTAGAGATAGGACACTACATAAAATCTGTCAATACTTTCAAATTTTTATTTAATCATGTCTCCTTTAATGAAAATGTTATTTTAAAGAATCCCTCATAATCAAAATTCACAAAAAATAAAAGAACTGACCATACTGATCGTTATAAACAAAATATCATCTGACAGAGATAAATTTAGAAATTTCTGCACTAAAGACATAAAACATGAAATATATAAGTGCAAAATATTGGAGCTTTGAGTTAATGGTAAAAAAAGTTGCAAAAGATCTTGGAAATGTTAACTAATGGTGATCCCAATGAAAGCCAGTCATGAAATCTGACTGCCAAGAAAGCTGATGGATTATATTAGACATATACACATATTTATTTTTTCAATTAGTGAGTTTTATAGATGAGAGAGTAAGCTACTCTCTCTCTTTACAGCATACCCAGGATGAAAGGGCAAAAGTCATGGTAAAATTACAGATGAATAAGATTGGGATAACTAGTACATTGCTGTTTAATTTCTAAGTCATGTCGAACTCTTTTGCAACTCCATGAACTGTAGCCTGCCAGGTTCCTCTGTCCATGGAATTTTCCAGGTAAGATTACTGGAAAATTTCCTTTTCCAGGGGATCTTCCCGACTCAGGGACTGAACTCCAATCTCCTGCATTGGCAGGTGGATTCTTTACTACTGAGCCACCAGGAAGTCCAAGATAACAAGTATACCAAACAGTTAAAAAGTCCCCAAACTGAGGCATTCAAGCAGAAGGTAGTGACAAACTGTCAGGGAGCCACCCCTGCCCTGGGATTCCCTGAAGGCCCAGATGGTAAAGAATCTGCCTGCAATTCAAAAGACCTAGGTTTAATACCTGTTTGGGAAGATCCCCTGGAGAAGGGAATGGCAACTCATTCCATTATTCTTGCCTGGAGAATCCCATGGACAAAGGAGCCTGGCAGGCTACAGTCTATGGGGTCACCAAGAGTCAGACACAACTGAGCAACTAAACACACACATACATATCTGCTCCAGATGGCTACTTTAGGGCGTTCTTGTAACACACTTGCAAATTCAGGTATTTATGATTCCAAGTTGCAATGGAAAGGGAAGATAATTACCATTTCCCACTGAGTCAGGCAGGTTATTTCAAGAGAGCAGGGACTGGCTCATGCAGTGGGAAGAATCCTGCGTGAGGCAGAAGGCAGGAGAAGATCTAGTGGTGTCTTTGAAGACATGTCTACCTGCTGAACTCTAATTTCTCCATTGCTTCCACTTAGTGTTATGAACTGACTGCTTTACATACACAATTACGTCTATTCCTCACATGAGAGGTATTATGATCTTTATCATTGACAAAATTGAGCTTCAGTGATCTGGCAGAATATGCCTAAAGTTCTCTCTAGAGTTAAGCTTCCTTGATGTCTTGTTAAGGAGCCTCAAATTGTGCCTTAAGTTGCCCACCCCTCAGATGGGGTCTGATTCATCAACGGATTCTTCACATTTACCAGGTATTACTCCCTTTATCCATGAATAGCTTTCTCAGTATTATTAATAAAACAATGGACTTTATGTAAGGAATTAAAATGACACACTGCAGGAATCGGGGAAAAAATCATTTATTCAGAGCTAAAGCATTCTACTTGACATTCCTTATATATTTCATTTGTAACAATTAGAATGGATTTCAGGGAGGGAAAAAATTACCTTTATAAGAGATAATAAAACAATTTCACATGAACAAAGAAAATCCACTGGTTTCAATTGTGATATCAGTTAAATTTTTTTCTCTCAATGGGACAGTATTCCCAGCATCTTTAGGCCTCAACCATTTAGAAAGAGGGTGAATTAGACCTAACAGGAGTTGGTTTTATTGTGTCTTCTTAACAACATAGGAACATGTTTTCCTTTAAAAATATATAATTTTTTTTTAACCTTTGCATTTTCTATTTACTCATACCTAAATAACAAACTTCTGCTAAGGTAGGAGAAATGAATGCCAAGTTCAGCTCAATTCAGTTACTTGTGCTAAAGGCTAAAATTACAGGAACAGCATGAAGAAGTAATTGACAGCTGAAGTGCATGGTCCTATGAAGCCTCTCTTCAGGGAATCTGTGATTGCTCTTAATGGCATTTAAAAGAAAAAAAAAAAAAAAAACAGGTCCTGTTAATTTTTCAGATATTTTTAAACACTCGATTACTTTTAAAACAATCAGCACCATTATGAACTCCCAGGAGGCTCTGAATTAAGAAATGAATACCTTTATTTCATAACATTTTGTGGAACACTTGCTGTGGACAATAAATATCTAATCCACTAGGGGTGTGGGTCATGCGGCACAAGTCCTGAAAAAGTGAAACCTAATGGTGATTATATGATTAATCACAATTAAAAATGTCAATTGATCTTAAAGATGCTAAACATGAGAGCAGTCTGTAGTTTTGTCTTCTGGTTGCAGGCTTTTGCTTTAACCCACTGCAGATTAAAGGTTCACGCTGAATAAACCATTTTGGAGAAGAACCAGCCATGACAGGTGGAAAGACTCTTTTTTTTTTGGACATGATTTTCAATTAGACCATTCATAGCCAGAGAAGTAAAATAGACTGATTATGAACAACAAATGTACTAGAACTGTCATTTCAGCTGCACAGGACTGGTATCAGCCTAACCATATGCTGTATATAGTGCACCTATATTTTGATTTGCTTGCAGTCATCGTCCAGCATGGCCTTATCCTCAGTCTGTTTGATGACCTTCTAGAGGTGGTCATTCTGTGGAGATCCTGCATGGCTCTATCAACACTCAGAACCTGGTGTGTGTGTATATTGGTTCTCTCATAAACACTTGGGGTACATCCAAATGCTGTACTTTATCTCTAATGCCCTATATACCACACAAACCAGGGTTTGGTTTTCCTGTGTCCTGATAGTGAAAACATCTTCCAGAAATGCTCCCCATCAGGGAGTTGGCAGCAACTCTGAAATCTGGCTTCTGACAGAAGGGCATTTTCTGAGGAGTGCTGTTGCTTTGGAATTATAATTTATGCTCCTTCAATTCCATTCAATTATACTGAAATTCAGGATATTTGTTGAAAACCAACCTTGATAGTATGGAACTGGCAGAACATTCCTCCCTTATCATTTTTCAGAGATGCCTTTCAATCCCTCTGATAACGTGCTTTTATCTGACACCCTTTTATGGAATATCTCCCACTCATTAAAGAGTTTGTACTAGACTCCCTGGTTACAATAGCAAAAAAAGAAGAAGAATGTTTGCTACTTTTAAGAAGTTCATAGATACTCTGGTTACTTATGTAGTGACCACATTAAACAAAGGACACACATCATGGTGACTTTAAGAGTATGCCTACAAGCAGCACAGTGTCTGACCAACTTAGTGAGGGGGACATGCTTCAAATCAGTTATTCTATCCACATGACTATATATAAAACAGATAGCTAATAAGGACTTACTGTATAACACAAGGAACTACCCAGTACTCTGTAATGACCCACATGAGAAACAATCTTAAAAAGAGTGGATATGTGTATGTGGAAAACTGATTCACTTTGCTGTACAGCAGAAACTAACACAAGTTATAAATCTATAACTATACTCCAATAAAAAATACTTTTTAAAATATAAATTTATTTATTTTAATTGGAGGTTAATTACTTTACAATATTGTATTGGTTTTGCCATACAACAACATGAATCCGCCAGCTTTGAATTAAGTGACCAGATATCCTGGTGATACACATATAGATTTAGGCATATGCACATAAATGTCTACGTGCCAGCACTCTTCGTTATTTGTATTCCTATAATATGAATAAAATATGAATACCATTCAGTTCAATGATAATGCTTACATGGTTACAGTTAGAGAGAGTTGGAAAATAAGTTCTGAGACCAAGTCCACCAAAGTGCTTTTCAACGTAACCAATAAAGTTGGATTTCCTGCTAACAATAGTATCTGAGCACATCATTGATCTATTATATTAACTCCTTCATTGTACCCAAACTGTCCCTTTCTCTTCCCCCTTCTCCTAGCTATTTTCAATTGCTGTTCAAATTTCAGATTGAATATAGCCTTCCCAGAGATTTATGCTTTAACTTCACTAACTAGGTCAGTTTCCCCTATAATTCCCTTCACTTTCTTTTAAAGCATTTTTCACAATATCAAACTAATAAATCACCGATTTGTTGCCAACATCCATCTTCCTCCTTTAAGCTTAATTTCATTAAGTAGGTGACTTGTCTGCCTTCTTTGGCAACATATCCCTGTGCTTAGGAGAATAACTGGCACTCAGTAGATGCTTCATGAATATTATTGAAAAAGTGCTGAAATAACCCAAATCCAGGACCTCATATTCAAATGGAACTTTAAATATTGAGTTGCTGATTCTAGTTGGTGATATTATGCTATCTAATTTATTTTCTTGAACAGGTTAAAGGAAGTTAAAATTCTAGATTGCAATGTCAAACTCATCTTTAGAATCATTTATATACTATGTCACTCAATTAAATATCTACCTCTCACAACTAGTTGATATCCCTAACCTTTCTTGTCCTTAAATGGTAGTGTCAGATTTATAGACCAGCAAGTTATGCTGTGAGTATGCATCTTTCCTTAATATGGACAAACCAAGGCAGAAATTAGAAACATGGATTTTTCTGTGTTTATTATAAAAATCCTTTGTAAGTTAATAAGTCGTGGGTTTGGGTATTTAAAAGGATTTCATCCAGAGGAAAATGGGGTACACAGGAAATATGGGAAATCCTCACAAGGATAATGAAGTCCTCCCAGACTTTCTTCCTACACTTTGTTTAATTTCATTAATAAAAAGTCAGGTCCCTTTGTTCATTCTTCTTTTAACTTTTTAAATCTATTCAACAGATTTGAGAGAAGACCTCTTTGTGAATTAAGGAACATTTTTCCTTACTCTTGAGAGTGACTGGTTTACACAGGCTGGTTCAGCTCACACACTGATTTAATAAAAAATGCAATGCTGTGCTTACTATATTAGAACTACAAACGTTGGTGACGCATGTCCTTGATAAGCCATATTAGTATTTAACTACCCAGTGGATCAGGAGTTTTAAAAATAAGCTGATGAAGCACAAAGTTGATGTCATTTACTCTAACAGACTCTGGGCTTATTTTCCCAAACTTTGGAAATACGTCACCTTTAGCTTCCAGAATAACTCGGTGAAATTTGAGCCTCTTAGTAGAGCTCAGAGAGCTGCTGCTGCTGCTGCTGAGTCACTTCAGTCGTGTCCGACTCTGTGTGACCCCATAGACGGCAGCCTACCAGGCTCCCTCATCCCTGGGATTCTCCAGGCAAGAATACTGGAGTGGGCCGCCATTTCCTTCTCCAATGCATGAAAGAGAAAGTGAAAGTGAAGTCCCTCAGTCTGTCTGACTGTTAGCAACCCCATGGACTGCAGCCCACCAGGCTCCTCCGTCCATTGGATTTTCCAGGCAAGAGAACTGGGGTGGGGTGCCATTGCCTTCCCCCGCTCAGAGAGCTAGAGGAGCAGAATTAAAAGGCTTTGGAGGAGTAGCAAAGTGAGGCAATACTGGGAAAACTGACTTAGAGAGGCTCACAAGAGTGCAGACAGAAAAGAGTAGGAAGAGTTAACAGAAAGATAAAAGTAATTTATGAGACAGATAAAAAAGTTGGAACACAGGAGTAGGTCCCTGGATTGAGTAAGTATTAACACAGAGTGGGAAGGAAGACTTAAAGCTTATAGAACAGATTATTTTGGGGATAAAGTGAAAGTGAAGTCACTCAGTCATGTCTGACTCTTTGTGACCCCATGGACTGTAGCCCACCAGGCTCCTCTGTCCATGGGATTCTCCAGGCAAGAATACTGGAGTAGGTTGCCATTTCCTTCTCCAGAGGATCTTCCTGACCCAGGGATCGAACCTGGGTCTCCCACATTGCAGGCAGACGCTTTAACCTCTGAGCCACCAGGGAAGCCCATTTTGGGGGTAGGTATATGTTAATTTAGTTATGACTAAATCTAATTGTGTTATTTTAAAAACAATTCACTTTACTTAAGAAGAGAATCCTACTGTTTCAAATTTATATTTCATTTAAAATAGAATAACAGCAGCAACATTCTTTAAATCTGCTTATTAGCAAATTTCATCATTTAATTTTAAAAATTCAGTACGTGGCCTTAACGATTTAGAAATATAGGGACAACATTGGTCTTTGTTAGAATGGAACTTTCTGGCAAGGATTCCTATTCTAGTTTAAGTTCCAATGTACTGATAAGACAGGCTGGTTTTTATCAAATGGATCAATGAGTCTTAATCCCAGATCTGAAACTCTCTGCTGGTTACTAAGCTTCTAATTTACACAGAAGAAAGAGAATTAAGATGACCAGGCACCAACAAATGGCTTAGGGAGGAATGAGAAACAATTGAAAGTAATTTCCTCAAATATGCCTTTTCTTTTCTCTGTTTACATGTTTCTGTATAATCCAGACAGGGATATGCAAGAGTGCTGTCGCATTTTATAACATATATTTCTGATAATTAAAAAAATCTTATGAACAATTGACTTCTTTTCACTTGTAAACATCTCTGACGATTACTTTTTGCTGATTCTTAATGAGGCAGATTATGAAACTTGGTTATCAATTTATCAAACACTTGCCATCCATGCTAATCATTGAGGTGTCTCTTTCTTTTTTTTTTTAATTTATTTATTTATTTTGTATTTATTTATTTTTTTACACGAACTCCCAAACATGAACCCCCCTCCCACCTCCCACCCCACATCTTCCCTCCAGATCATCCCCATACACCAGCCCCAAGCATCCTGTATCCTGCATTGAACATAGACTGGCAATTCATTTCTTACATGATAGTATACATATTTCAATGCTCTTTCTTGAATTATTATCTATTCATCACTGACAGAGTCAATCATGCATTTCTAAAATGACTTGATCACACATATTATTTATACAATCACTAATGACAAATTATCAAACCAAACCTATTTAATAATACTGGAACCAACAAAAGTACCCTATCGGGGAGATTTCAGGGCAAATACCTTCCTAGATATGCTTTCTATATGACTACTTTGCTTTATATCAAAAACCAAAGCCACACCTATTATCATTACCCTCTAAAGAGGGTGGACTGAGATTAGAGTATTTGCAGAATTCCACCACAGGATGCTTTTCATTCTAGCAGTGTTTTGCCAGCACTGTCTCTAAAAGATTGCTAGATGATAGTATCACGGAAGAGAAATGAAAATATTAGTTCATCTAAATCATTAAAAAAAGTTCAGTTAGATTGTAACAAGGTAAAAAAAAAAAGGAGATTTTTCTAAAGAACCCTAATAATTAAATATTAGAAATCAGTACTACTTTTTGAGATATATTCTTAGACTAGAATAATGTGATCATTAGGGGAAAAGCAAGAATGAGATAAAGTAATGGAGGATAAAGAGAAAGTTAATAACAAGAGATATTCTTTACATTGGTCTAGTTGGTACTCGATAAATGTGTGTTCTGTAAATGAATGAACATGTGAAAACAAACAGATAGTAGAAAAGAGATTTCAAATAGGTAGCCCCTATAGCTAGATCACTCACCCAGAGCCAGACATCCTGGAATGGGAAGTCAAGTGGGCCTTAGGTAGCATCACTACAAACAAAGCTAGTGGAGGTGATGGAATTCCAGTTGAGCTATTTCAAATCCAGGAAGATGATGCTGTGAAACTGCTGCACTCAACATGCCAGCAAATTTGGAAACTCAGCAGTGGCCACAGGACTGGAAAAGTTCAGTTTCCATTTCAATCCCAAAGAAAGGCAGTGCCAAAGAATGCTCAAACTACCATGCAATTGCACTCGTCTCACATGAGGTCGCACAAAGTCAGACACAACTGAAGCGATTTAGCAGCAGCAGCAGCAGGAGCACATGCTAGTAAAATAATGCTCAAAATTCTCCAAGCCAGGCTTCAACAGTATGTGAACTGTGAACTTCCAGATGTTCAAGCTGGTTTTAGAAAAGGCAGAGGAACCAGAGATCAAATTGCTAACATCTGCTGGATCATCAAAAAAGCAAGAAAGTTCCAGAAAAACATCTATTTCCACGTTATTGTCTATGCCAAAGCTTTTGACTGTGTGGATCACCACAAACTGTGGAACATTCTGAAAGAGATGGGAATACCAGACCACCTGACCTGCCTCTTGAGAAATCTGTATGCAGGTCAGGAAGCAACAGTTAGAACTGGACATGGAACAACACACTGGTTCCAAATAGGAAAAGGAGTACATCAAGGCTGTATATGGTCATCCCACTTATTTAACTTATATGCAGAGTACATCATGAGAAGCACTGGGCTGGAGGAAGCACAAGCTGGAATCAAGATTGTTGGGAGAGATATCAATAACCTCAGATATGCAGATGACACCACCCTTATGACAGAAAGTGAAGAAGAACTAAAAAGCTTCTGAGGAAAGTGAAAGAGGAGAGTGAAACAGTTGACTTAAAGCTCAACATTCAGAAAATTAAGATCATGGCATCTGGTCTCATCACTTCATGGCAAGTAGATGGCGAAACAGTGGAAACAGTGGCTGACTTTATTTTTCTGGGCTGCAAAATCACTGCAGATGGTGACTGCAGCCATGAAATTAAAAGACGCTTACTCCTTGGAAGGAAAGTTATGACCAACCTAGACAGTATATTAGAAAGTAGAGACATTACTTTGCCAACAAAGGTCCATCTAGTCAAGGCTATGGTTTTTCCAGTGGTCATGTATGGATGTGAGAGTTGGACTATTAAGAAAGCTGAGGGCTGAAGAACTCATGCTTTTGAACTGTGGTGTTGGAGAAGACTCCTGAGAGTCCCTTGGACTGCAAGGAGATCCAACCAGTCCATCCTAAAGGAGATCAGTCTTGGGTGTTCATTGGTAGAGCTGATTTTGAAGCTGAAACTCCAGTACTTTGGCCACCTGATGCAAAGAGGTGACTCATTTGAAAGACCCTGATGCTGGGAAAGATTGAGAGCAGGGGGAGAAGGGGACAACAAAGGATGAGATGGCTGGATGGCATCACTAACTCAACATGAGTTTGGGTGAACTCCGGGAGTTGGTGATGGACAGGGGCCCTGGTGTGCTGCAGTTCATGGGGTCGCAAACAGTTGGACACGACTGAGTGAATGAACTGAACTGATTGCTAGATCAGGACTAGGCAAATTGAATGGTTCAGCTCAAGCAACGTATTAAAAGCAAAGTGATCAAAAATCAGCAGTTACTTATGGAGAAGGAAATGGCTACCCACTCTATATTCTTGCCTAGAAAATGCCGTAGATAGAGAAGCCTGGCAGGCCACAGTCCATGGCGTCGGTGAGAGTTGGACATGACTGAGCAACTGACACACACATACACACACACACACACAGATGTTACCTAAAATCTCATTTATTAAAAAGCTGAAAGACATGGCAACAATATTGGGAAAGAAGAAATAAGGAGGGAACTATGATAGACAAATCACAATGTACACATAAACCCAAGATATTTTCAAATCAACAGATATCATCTCAGGGGAGAAGCCATTTTGTTGTTTGGATGTTATTATTTTCTAGGTTTTATAATTTATAGGCTGTTTCTTTAACAAGATAAACTATCTGCATACTGAATAATTTTCTCCTTCATAAATCTTTTAAATCCTTAGTTTTCAAGACTTTACATATTAATTCCATTGTTCTTCCTTACTGTCATTTACTCTCAGAACTGAGCACTCTTTAGACAAAGTTTCATTCCTAATGATACCTAGCCTATCAGTCATTGAATGTATTAACATCTTTTTTGTTAGAATTTGAGCTTTGTGACATTTCAAGTGGTAGTTCCATGAAATATTCCAGGAAGATGAATAAGAGCATAGTGTGTAATTTTCAAAATAGGCAAAACATAAATTTGACCATTTACTTAAAGGAGTAAAATATCTTGGCTTTGAAAATATGTAGAATGGATTTATAAGAAAATGAGGAAAACTAAAATTAAAACTAAAATTCCAAAATTGGTCATTTCTCCTTTCAGATTTTGTGAAAATTTGGGATAAAAAGCACATTATACCTCAATTTTTTTTTTTCATAGAACCTTCATTTTTCCTAGTATTTTATTCTCTGCAGTTTGATGTACAAAGGCATTTCTGAATAGGAATAAGAGGATTTGATCTACTTAAATAGGTTGAATCTACTGTTTCTTTAGGGCTTCCCTGATAGCTTAGCTGGTAAAGAGTCCACCTGCAATGCAGGAGACCCTGATTTGATTCCTGGGTCAGGAAGATCCCCTGGAGAAGAGATAGGCTACCCACTCCAGTATTCTTGGGGTTCCCTGGTGACTCATATGATAAAGAATCTGCCTGCAATGAGGGAGACCTGGGTTTGATCCCTGGGCTGGGAAGAACCCCTGGAGAAGGGAATGGCTACCCACTCCAGTACTCTTGCCTAGAGAATTCCATGCACAGAGGAGCCTGGTGGGCAACAGTTCATGGGGTGACAAAGAGTCAGACACGACTGAGCAACTTTCACTTCACTTCACTATTTCTTCTATTTTCTCTATACGTGAGAAACTGACAAAATCTCAGGGCAAGAAGGAAATAGGGAAGAGAATTATGCTACACAAAACACAGATGGCAAACAGCCCTAAGACACTTCCAGATCAACAGGTGTCATCTCGAGAGAGAAACCAGGTTGTTCTCCATGTTGCCATTCCCGAGGATTTGTACTTTGAGGACTGGGTCTCTACCTCTATAAAGTATTGACATAGTAGATTATGTTCTCCCTTGAAACACTTGATTTTCTTGGCTTCCAGTAGTCACACAGTAGTTCTATTTTTCTCACCTTGCTGGCCACTTATTCTGTCTCCTTTGATAGTCTCTGGTCTTTTGTTACATCTGATTATTGGAAGATGTAATACTTCAGCTTTCATACTTCTCCACTTCAACTTCTTTTCAGAGTAATTTCTTCTGATCTCATGACTTTACTCAATGTGTGTGTGGAGGCGCTTAGGTTTGAGTCTCCAGCCCCAACTCTCCCTGGAAATCCTGATTCATTTGTCCATCTGTGACTTGCTTTCTCTACGAGGATGTCTACTAACATGTCAAAACCAAATTTTTTATTTTATGCCTCAAAACCAAGGACTTTAAAAATCACTAAACAATAGCAATAACAACACAGAACAATGAAAACCTCTTCTTTATCCTGCCCCTCTCTCCCTGCCTCCAAAGAGAAAGCTCTTGATTTTCCTTTTCTTTTTTTTTTTTTTATTTTCCAATTTTTTATTTTCAATCTGGACTTCCTCTAGTGACACCACCATTTTCACAGTTTAGCGGGTCAAAAGTAAAAAAATATATTTATTCCTGCTTTCTCTCCTCACATCTGATCTGTCAGCAAGTGCTATCCATTTGGCTACCAAAATGAATCTGGAATCTGACCACTGCTTGTGTTCAAACAACCATCACAACCACTCTTTCTGTATGGACACACAGCAGGGCATCCTAACAGATTTCCTTTTTCCCATTCTTCTCTAAACTCTATTGTCTACACTGAAGCTAGAGTTCTGTTTTGTTTTTTTTTTTAAATAAAAGCCATTCCCCCCCAAAAAGCCATTCTCAAAAAATGATCAATGGCTTAAGACAAAATTCAAGTCCTTTTCAATAACCTGAAAGAAATGACAAGGAATCTGGCCACCTCTTATATGGAAATGGCTCCTAACATATATATCAGCTCTAGATAAAAACAAAGCAGGTCCTTTATATGCTTGTCTTAAAATGCAGTCTGATTTCATTCTCTTCAGTTGAATATATAACTATCATTTTTAAGGTACTCCTACTCCACTGAAACCTGTGGAAGACAACAGAGTGAATCACAATAGCTAATGTTTATAGAGCAATTTATACCAGGCAATGTACTAAAAGCTGGAGAGGTATTATACTATTTAAATCCCTTGTGACAGTTCGATGAGGTCTAAGAATCCCTACTTTAGAGATGAGAAATTGAGGGTAGTTTGGTAACTTGTCCGACATTAGAAAGCTATTAAAGAGGACCTTGAACCCTTGCATTTCTGATGGTTAGGTCTAGTCTACCTTGGCAGTTTTCAGTGTAGAGCTGATTGCCACTAGCAAGCCACAAGGACACCCCTGCTGACCCTAAAGGCTCAATTAATCCAAACATGTGAGGTACTCTGGGATTAAGAAGGCAGATGGCCATTTTCCTGTGTCTATGGTGTCCTCACTAGTAACCTATTAAATAGTTATTGAATTACTAAAATTTAGTTTTCATAAACTAAAATTAGTAGTTAATAAAGTTTACTGAGAATGCTAATTCAATATCCTAATGAGAAATCTGGCTGCCGCCCAACACCTGCGAGTAATGCAAATAGCACCTGGGCCATAAACACACGCAGGTAGCCAAAACTGCCAAGATTTAGGAGGGAGATACTCTTTTATCAAAGCACTGTGGGCAGTGAGAGAAGACGTTTCAAGTCCTGTCATTCTTGCTTAAAATTTAAACTCCATTTATTTAACTCCATTATTTAAACTTATTTTAACTCCATTATTGTTGATTTAACTCAGTAACAATTCTTTGCCTAACCCTACTCTATGCAAGGATACATATGTGAAGCAAAACTATTGGAGACCCACAACTGCCTTAAGGCTAGACTTTAGAACATCTACACATAGCAGACAAACATGAATCATCTACATTCCCATTAGAAAGCACATGATATACACACCTCATTATGTTTGAGTTTTCCATATGGTGGTATCTGTTGTCAAAGTTTAACGTATGTTTGTCTGAAATGGAATGGGTCATGAGGACTGTAGTCAAAAAATGACTGAGGACTTTTGTTTGAGGTTAACAACTTTGCTTGTGTTGCTCAAGTGCTTCCTAACGTAGTGTGCAAGAGAGGCATGATCACAAGGCAGGGCAGGGAGAGAGACATGTGCGACTAGAGAGGGTCACACAGCTCTTGGGTGAAGTGTCCACATACTTTCCATGGGCTTGAACATTCCAGAGCCGTGAGTGTTAAAATTCAAAAACTCTACAGCATTCTATCAAGCAAAACACCAATGAGCCTATTTTTAGGAAAAAGTGCATTTTAGGTCATCAGAGCTTTGAACTTCAGGTCAAAGTTCTTGGACATCACAGCTCGTTCCGAGTTTCAGGCATGTTCTAAAGGGGAAAAGGGAAGGACACTGAGCTCAGTGCCTTGGTTCTCTTTGAGAAGCAGCAAGTTGCAATCCTAATCCACTTCTGAAAGGAGCCACAGGACCTGAAGAGGTGTTGGGCCAGGCTCCACCCCAAACCCTGATGACTGGCCTGGCTCTCTGAGGTCAGACCATAAGAGCCAAACTCTGCTTTCTGTCTTACTCTGGCCCTGTGACAGCAACCATGGGGAAGTTTGGTTGTTGCATTTTGTAGCCAACACCTCAAACGACACGAGAAAATGAGCCAGAGGGGATAAACTATTAGAGTGACAATCAGTGACACTGCTACTCTGCCATCTGTTTTATGTGCTTTAGGACAGAAACACGTAATGCCTATCAACCTTTGCCACAGTGCAGAGAACTGTCTTCTAAGGTTCTCTGGTTGCTGTGATGCAATGCAAGCAAAGAACAACAAAGACAATGAGTATTCATCGACGAGTATTGATCGAGTTTCTCCTGTGGATCGTGGACTCTGACACAGGGCTTGCATACTTAATGCCAGCAGCAACCCTGAGCAGTAGGTCCTGTTATTGCATCCATGGTACAAATGAGGACACCAAAGCCTGCAGAGAGGTTCACTGGCGATTTCTCCACCAGGAAACAAGCTCCTAATGTTCCTAATCTGAACTTTTAAACTATTTTTGATTTAAGAATTGATCGAGAGGACCCTTCTTTCACAGTCGTTTTCTGGCTACTGTCATTAAAAAGAGTAGGAAACCAGTTGTGTTTAGAGTGGTGAAAGCATAAAAAATTTATTTTTTAGCCTTTAAAGCCCCTTGATTTCACTGACCCAGTTCCATATTCCTCTACAGTAATAGAAACGTTTATGTATAAATAAGTTTAAAAAAAAAGCCACCTCATTCTAATTGCAATCGACCACTCAACAAATAGAGTAGAACTTCAAAACAAAACAAAACTCTGCAACATTCTTGAAAGAGTTTTCAGATACTCAAAACAAGAGATCACAACTCTGCAAATAAGGGGAGGATATTCTGAACTGTTTTAACGCAGAAAGAACAAAATCATGATCATCATTTTAGTTTCAACACTGTTTTACACACAAGCAAATTCTGGTGACAATGAATTAAGAGGCTCTGGAATTTCTCAGGTCTATAGACTCTTTGGGTGTTTTTCTCCTATTAAATGGGATTGATTTCTTGGCTGTTCCTCCAATAACTCACTCAGCACACAGAACTGTTTAGCAGATCTGCATTAAGTCTCCACTAAGGTCAGCGTTTTCATAGATTTGAACACCACAGAATTTTAAAATTTCTGTCTGTGCTAAAGCTTACTGGCTATTGTTCTCATTATTGTAGCATTCTTATTACTGTTTCTTTACAAAGTACAACTGGTAAAGTCAGGTAACTAAAGAGTAAGTACAATTTGAATGCAATGTTATTCAAGCATTGGAATTCTATTTAAATTTTTTAAAATGAAAATACAGCCAAGGAACTTATTATGTTAGTCAGTGAGAAAAAATAAACTGTGGAGAACATACATGCATGCATCTCAGGTAGAAAGCACATAAGACTCACACATATGTATGTTAGTGAAAATGTAAACAATTTATTATAGTGGATTAAACTGAGAAAGAGAATTACCATATGTATAGCATCTCCCTGTATAGAGAAGTCCAAGAGATATTTTCATTTGCAAGTGTGTGGTCACTGGGAATAATGGGAACTGCCTTTGGGCAGGATTTACTTATATTCAGTTGGTTTGGAAATGTAATTGTTTCCTAAATAGGTGGCTTCCCCATGCGTTTTCTACTCTCATTTCTAGAGTTCCACTATATCCGGCTTGGAAGTATAAAAGGTGATACAGTATTCCATTATCAGCCTAATGGTGGGGCTGAGAGATGCCCTGCATTTTAGCTGGCCGTTTCTCTTACTGATGATAGGGGGTGGGAGAGTAGGTGTACAAGCACATACATGAAATAAACTTTCTTTTCTACTCAGCTAGAATAAATTATAACCTGTCTGGGCAAATATGCGCGTAACTATTTTCAGAACTGATTTGAGGCCATAATGGATTTTAAAAAGCACAACTCAAACAGAGAATAAACTTGATTATTCTATTCTCTCTCTGTGTTTTTATGTTTTTCACCTAGATTTTAAAGGGTCATGTTCTTAGAGGACTTGTGTCTTTTTTTTTTTAATGCCTAGTATATGTGAACTCAAGGAGACAGAAAGGCTGCTCCTATGGCTTGCATAAAACTGGGCTGACACAAGGAAAGATCTGGAAGGAAATATTTTCAATTATTGAACATGACTGCCTCCCAAGGAAGAATAGGTTATTTGCATTTTATTTTATATTTCTATGACTTGCTCAATATTTTAAAAATTTCCTAGTCATGTTTTCTACTATGTTAGAGGGGAATGCATCTTCTCTTTCCATGCTGGAGGATTTTACTGGTTCTTCTCAGTTTCTCTCTCTGCCTTTGACTGGGAAATTTGGCAAAAATAATTAGGCAGGCTCCACTCAGCCCCATGCTTCCTCCTCTTGAGAGAACTTCAAGTGGGGACCCTCAATACCCTCAATCTCTCTGTTCCTTCAAGGGCTCTGCTCCATGGATGCACCTGCCCAGGGTCCCCACTTGTGTGCCCGGGAGCTGGGCTTGCCTAACCAGGGTTCAGTTAAGCAGGCTTAGGTCATTATCACAACTTAGTCATGTTATTCAGATTGGTCTTGATCAGTATGAGTATTTTTTTTTTTAATTAAAAAAGAATGTTGTTTTGGCCATGCTATGAAGCTTGTGGTATTTTATTTCCCCAACCAAGGATTAAACCCAGGCCCTAGGCAGTAAGAGCATGAAGTCCTGTCCATTGCTATCCACTGAACCACCAATGAACTGCCTGTTATGTGTGTTCTCGAAAACCCATTTACTCTGCAAAAATGTACACTACTCCAAATCTACACAATGTGAAACCAGAACACTTGCAAAACTAAGAATCATCCTAATAAAATACTATCATTGAAAGTCATTTAATTTTTAATAAATACAGTAAAGAACTGGTCAGTTGAAATTAAAAGGTAAATGTTGCCTGAAGGATAAGAGTCTGAAAAAGAATTGAGGATGCCAGGTCACGGAGACGTAAGCAAAGTACGCAGACGCCGGGAGAACAGTATTATCCACGCTTGTAAACCAGAGCTTGTGGCCTAGCTGCTTCCCAGGAAAGAACGTAAGCTGAATAGGTAACTGTGCTTGGCTCCTTGATGTCTTGACCTGTCTGAACACTGCAGTTCAGTTCAGTTGCTCAGTCATGTCTGACTCTGCAACCCCATGAATCGCAGCACGCCAGGCCTCCCTGTCCATCATGCAACGACTGTTACTTGCTGGTGTAGAACATTAACAAGCCAGAAAACTCACAAATGAAGGCCACAGACTGACTCCCCTTTATAGTGACATATTTCCTATATTCCCAGCATGTATGAGCTTTTCCATGTTATAGAAATGAGACACACAGCAGAACAGATTAAACTGAAGAAGATATCTGTTTTTTTCATCCACTTTTCGCTAAAGATCAAGGATGCTATATGTTGGACACTGCAAAGAAACCCAATTANTCACAAATGAAGGCCACAGATTGACTCCCCTTTATAGTGACATATTTCCTATATTCCCAGCATGTATGAGCTTTTCCATGTTATAGAAATGAGACACACAGCAGAACAGATTAAACTGAAGAAGATATCTGTTTTTTTCATCCACTTTTCGCTAAAGATCAAGGATGCTATATGTTGGACACTGCAAAGAAACCCAATTACTTATATAGATATAATAAAAGAGGGACATAATAAATAATAATAACACAATTAATAATAATCGGTAACATATAACAAACATAATAAAGTATTTCTTACAGTACTTAGATTTGTTGTTCTAATGGACATGAGCAAAGCAAAACATTGATAAAACTTGAATAAATAAGTGAGACCAAAAGGCAACCAATGCCTGGAGATGAAGATGAGATTCTCATTAGCAAAACCACAAGGATATCCTAGAGAGTTTCTAGGTAGAGTGGCATCAAGCAGTTTTCACTGGACTTTATTGGAATAAATTAACAACCTCGTAGATGATGGTGTTCAAAACATGATCACCCCAAAATAGGACACCTGAATATCTTAAACTGAAGGCATTTGAGAAGTGTGTGGGAAGAACTCTCTGACCTTCCCTGGAAGTAGGAAGTAAAACCCTCATGTGAGAGGCACTCTCCCTAAACCCAGAGGAAAGGGGCATCATATTTTCCAAAGACAAGGGATACAGAGGAATCTGAAGGAAAAGACTTTGCTATGTTTCCTAGTTTACTACTCCTAGCTCATATTCTTTATCCGGTTGCATTTTCCCACGACTCTCCACTTTTCATCAAACTTAGCATGAAAACACTAAGGTTTAACCATTTCTTTAGGTCTTCATTCCTTAAAAAAGCTCACACGTCATATAAAACTTAATTCAATAAGTCTGTATATTTTTCACTTGTTAATCACTTTAGTTATCGGGGTCCCAGTTGAGAACTTAAAAGGGTGGAGGAAAAAGATATTTTCCTCCCTTACATTAGTGTGGACAAATAAGCTTACACTTGAAGTCTGTAAACTAAAATCAAGAAAGTTTCTTAGAAAGCTAGAATTCTGAATGCTGAAACTTAAAAAAAAGTGTGCTTTGGACAAACAGGAGTGCTTTGCAAACGGAAGAGTATATTTTATAAGATTGAGTAGAGGCGTTTCCCTAGTGGCTCAGGGGATAAAGAATCTACCTGTCAATGCAGGAGACGCAGGTTCAATTCCTGATCCACGAAGATCCCACATGACTTGGAACAACTAAGCTCGAGTGTCACCACTACTGAGCCTGTGCTGCAGAGCCCTGGAGCTGCAACTACTGAAGACTGTGTGCCCTACAGTCAGTGTTCACTGCCAGAGAATCTACTAGCACACGAAGACCCAGCACGGCTGAAAAAAAAAAGAGTGCGTAGAAACTGAAGATACAGATATATTTCAGTATTGTGCAGCAGATAGATCTTTAATTGATTATTCAGTTGTAGTGCTGGGTAATCATTTCAAAATAAAATTTCATGGCCAGTGAGTTTTACGAGTTGTGTTGAGAGATGCTTTCTCTAAGACTGAAATATTGAAGTCCTTTCCTGTTTTCGAGGAAACTGAAGTAAGGAATGTTATGTCTCAAACTTGAGTTTGCTCCCAAATTTGAGTATCTTTGGCCTTGTTTCTAGACTGTCCTCACATGCGATACCAAGCATTTGTGCTCAGCCTTTGAGGCTCACCTTTCACTTTAAATTTGGTAAGATGCTTTATATTGACAAGGTTTTTAAAAAATATATTTTTAAGAATTGTACTGATTTATTTTGGGCTGTGCTGGGTCTTCATGGCTGCGAGGGCTTTTCTCCAGTGGCGGCTCTTGGGAGCTGCTCTTTGTTGTGGTGCTCACCGCGGTAGCCTCTAGGCACATGGGCTTCAGCAGTTGCAGCAGGTGGGCTCCTGGGCTCTGGAGCACAGACTCAATAGTTGTGGCACATGAGCTCAGTTGCTCCACAGCATGTGCGATCTTCCTGGATCAGGAATTGAACCTGTGTTTCCTGCATTGGCAGGTGGATTCTTTGCCATTGAGACTCCAGGGAAGCCCTCTGATGAGTTTTATGCTGTTCAAAGGAGAATCATTTTTAAAACCTATTTTTCAGATGCAACGTCCTGCTAGTAAAACTATTCTTAATGTATGTTTGAATGAAATATTTATATTGATAGTGGTTTGAAAAATCACTGCAGAAGAGCAAAAAGAACTGCAGGAGAATCAGAAAATGAGATTCTGTCCTCTGCCTGGAAACTGGACATGTGCCCTTTGGTAAATATGATAACTAGATACTGGCTTCCCCTTTCCAAGAGGGGGTGGGAGGAAGGATGAGTGACTGGTTTAGAAAACAAAACTCTCTGAGACTTTTTCCGGTTCACAAAATTTGATTATTCCACTCCTTCCATAGCTTGATTTGTGGTATACCAATGAGAGGTTAGATACTGGACTAGACTGAAGGCGGCTGGGCCCCTAAGTGATAAATCTTCAATTGGTTGTCTCTAACAGCAGAAAAAAAGAGCAACGCCATAGAGCATGACGGGAAAATTCCACAGTGATACCATCTTGGGGTGGGCAAGTTCTCAGGAGAGTTTATAGTTGGCATTTTATTTCCTTACAAATAAGCAAATAAACAAATATCTCACTTAAAGGTGCCTCAGAACACAACCAGGGTGATTTTTCCCAAATCCTTCGTATTTCAACATCTCTTTGTTATATTGAAAGCTGGGGGAAACTATGCAAACCGATCCACAGCCTTTTCACTTCAGGGAGACCTGGGCCCAGATTATGTGCTTCTGAACGTGACTTTTTTTCCCCCTGCTGGCCTGGGGTGAGGGAGGCAAAAGCATCCCCATGGAGTGAACTGAAGGTTTGACATGAGAAAGTGCTCATCTTTGGACCTTCCTAGAGCAGCAGCCTTTTTATTCTGATTGGATCTGCAGAAAATAATAACTCTGAGGGTCTCAGACAAACATTACTTATCTTCTTTTATCTATTGGCCTGTTTGGAAAATAAAATTAATCTGCAGCAGATGAAAAGCAAGCACAACTGGCATCTGCTACAAGTATCAAGGGATCAAAGATACAGAGCCTTCACGTCTTTTATTTTTTTCCACAAGTTCACTACTCCCATTAAATTTAAAAGAGGAAAGATACAAGGAAGCTATTTTTATGGGAGAGTTGATATTTGCTGTATCAGTTATAATTTCTTTCAGAGCTTTCAATTAGATACCACCACCTCCCGCAAACACACACATTCCCGTGCTTAAATGGTAAAGTATGATGAGCACTTTTCAGTGATGAATATCAGCTGCTGTTCTAATAAATGCAAAGAAGGATCTAGGGAAAGCACAAAGTAGGGGTGGGGGAGAAAAAAGAAAGAAAGAAAAACAAACCAAAAAACTGAATAGGAGAAAAAACCTCACCACCTTGGAACTGTCAACAGCAAGCAAAGCTGAAGTCCAATGCCATAGTGCCCCCTGCTGGGAGATCTTAGAAGTGGCGTCTTGCAGACAGCAAATCGGTCTCTGACCGGTCACAGAAAGGGGACTTTGTGTTCTTTTTAAGGAGTCACTTTAGTAAAAGGAATATGTGTGTATTGTTATCTATTTCCTTCTACACAACCAAGATTGGGAGTGAGAATGGGGATGGGGACCGGTAGAATTGGGTTATGTATAAATAATCCAGAGCCCATTAGGAGAACTAGGCCTTGTTGCCGGCTCCTCTATATTCTTAGTGATATTGCTCAAAGCTCTTTAACCCTCAGATCCTCATCTGTAAAATGCACGTAACAATAATAATTCATCCATTTAATGCAGAGGGCTCTTGCAAAAATGAGATTACACAGGGGAAAAAAAAAACACTTTAAATGTTCTAGCACTAAGCAAAATGAGTATGAATTCAGTAAGGCTGGGGGAGAAATGACACTTCCATTCACAATTAAACCAACTTCTTCTAAGGTCATAAGAAGGTGCTCCAGGCTGGACACACCAGGCATTGTCATCATGCAAATAGACATTTAAATTCCTATAACATCACCTGATTTCCAAGGACTCAGCATTATCTTTGATTTCTATAACCATTGCTCAAAATTTTATTTCAAAGAATATAGTATACGCTTAAAGGGGTCACTACTGGTTGATGAACAGAGAGATGGAGACGGGTAAAGGAGATTAAGATAATTTCTTACACTCTGTAATCACGGCTGTCTAGCTTTTGGTTCTGTGCTTTCAGAGCAACAAATCTCATCACCTGGGAGGTTCTTAGAAACACAGACTTCAGGCTTCAGCCCAGGCTACTGACTCAGAATCTGCATTTTAACAATTTTCCCAGAAAATTGTTATACACATTCAAGTTTAAGAAACTCCACTCTGGACTATTTAGGCTATAAATTCTCTTGGGCTATATATATACATCAGTTGATATCTAGTAAACATTTACAGAATAATATTTTTGGCTTGGCTTTATTTTAACAGTATATTGACAACTACTTATGAAAATGAGGCTGGAAAGAAAACTGTGGTAAAGGATAATTCATTTTCATGAATCTTAACAGAATATAATAAAATGATTTTTATAAACATAATATTGTATAACATTACTTCAAAATATTTTATAGCTTTTTAGTACAAATTTTAAGATAATTCTTACACTGGCAATGACACATGCATACTTTATATTTGGTTGTATTACCTGTGCTGATAGAACTTTAAAATGCAAGTTATATAAATAGAAGAGAATTTAGAAGGTCAACTCAAGTATAATTAGATTTTTGAAAAAACCTAGTAAGTTTTAGCTTTCACTAAAGATATAATCTACCTAATCTATAAGATGTTCTGAGTTGCTGGAGCTAAATCATTGTACTAGCAACAAATAGGGCCAAAATTATCCAGGCACAATTTTAAAGTGATCCAAACTTGGAAGACGTGTGGGCAGGTGTGAGAATGGAATCCATTCCCTTTTTACATCCACCTTCCCCCCACCCCCTGACATACACACATTTGCTCTTTTTCCTTTAGGATTTTTTTCCCATAGCTATGTTCTGAATAATAGGTTAAAATACTTTAATGCCAGTGGTTCAGTCAGGATAGTCCCTGTATAACCAGCTCTTGCTATAAAATTATTAATTCTTTTCCTTTTCTTTAGTACCTTGGCTGGGGGTGAGTGAAGACACCCGATTAAACCAGCGCACACTAAGGAATGTGGATGCTAACAGTTTTCTGTAACCTCCTAATGGGGATCCACAAAATGTTAGTCCCTGTATAACCAGCTCTTGCTATAAAATTATTAATTCTTTTCCTTTTCTTTAGTACCTTGGCTGGGGGTGAGTGAAGACACCCGATTAAACCAGCGCACACTAAGGAATGTGGATGCTAACAGTTTTCTGTAACCTCCTAATGGGGATCCACAAAATGTTCAGGATAATTCACATACTGAAGTGAAAAGCTCCTAAGTGGAACTTCATGTACTTTAAGGAATGAAGAGTTTCAGATTTGGTGGGGAAGAGATTTAATGTAGGCTCTGTGGCACCTCACTCCAGTACTCTTGCCTGGAGAATCTCATGGACGGAGGAGCCTGGTGGGTTGCAGTCCATGGGGTTGCTAAGAGTCGGACATGACTGAGCAACTTCACTTTCACTTTTCACTTTCATGCACTGCAGAAGGACATGGCAACCCACTCCAGTGTTCTTGCCTGGAGAATCCCAGGGATGGAGGAGCCTGGTGGGCTGCCGTCTATGGGGTCGCACAGAGTCAGACATGACTGAAGCAATTTAGCAGCAGCAGCAGCAGCTGGCTACAGAAGTGATGTCTGTGGATTATCTCCTTGAGTAATAGCAGAAATCCCTAAAATGATGGATTTCAGAATTTGTGGAGTCTCTTTCTCTGAACTTGTCATTGGAAACATTAAAAAAAAAAAAGTGCTCTGCACTAAAGTTGGATACTGAAGATCAGGAAATGTTTTGAGGAGGTGCTCTTAGAAGTATAGGAATTTTGACTGTCTGCTCAACTGGAGGGAAGCTTTTTAGGACAGGACAAGGAACTTCACCTGGAAGAGTACCAGGGCTTCCGATCTGTTCCCTTTACTAATCCAAACCCAAAACCAGGCACACGGGCACAGCGTATTGTGCCCATATCTCTTAGGCTCTTCATATTGGCTCTCTTTTCTCTTACCTAAAACTTTGTTTCCAGATGCTCTTGACAAAAGTTCTGGTCCAGGAAAACTGCCCCTTCCCTAACTTACTATGCTAAGAAGGTGGACTTTTAAGAGACGACAGAATGTGTGTGCTATTTCCTATCATTCCGCCCTTCACAAATCTTTTATGTAGACACTATATCAGGCCTGAACTACACGATATACACAACTTCTTGTAGCTTCCATTTAAAGTAAGATCTTAGGGATTTTTCCACTTGTACATTTACAGATAGATGTCTACTGACACAGAAAAGTTTCTTTGTCAATGTTCAGTGGAGATGTAGGCTCAAAGCACATGCCTGCTGAACACAGGAAGCAAAGACTTTTTATAAAAAGGAGTTGGGAACAACATAGAAAAGACAGTGTTATGGCAAGCAATGGTGTCCCTTCAGCTCAAAGGCTGGATCTGATTTATACACGGACAAACTCTAAGAATTGGAAATGAACCTATAATGCCTTAAAGACAACACAGACTCCCAAGGACACTGGGATTTGCTTAGCATGCAGAAAAGACTGCAAAGAAAATGAATAAAAGTGCTTTTCCATGATGCAAAAGTAATCCACATGTTGTTCAGAACCCAATTTGGGGATTTAAACAAACCTAGTTTTCACCAGAGCATATTTTCTATTCCCTATCTGCTTTCTTTCTTCCAAACCTCTCTTATTTTTTCTTCTATCCCATGGTATAGCAGGAAGCAAGCAGAACTGGGAACCAGACCTAGTGTTCACTCATGTTGACTCCTGCTTCACACGACTCGACTCAGTGGTTAAATTCCCCAAAGAATCAATCATATTTGTATAACAGAAATACTGCACTCTAACTATAAATAGTGATTACAGGAACAATGATAATAGCTAACTTAATAAATACTTCCTGTCAGTCATTGTTCAAGGTGCTCTAGATGTTTTACATTGATTTAATCCTCCCAAAATCCTTCACGGCAGGTAACATAATTATCCTTATTTCACAGACAAGGAAACTGAGGTGCAGATTGGTAAAATAACCTGTCCACGACTATGCAGCTGGTGTGCAGTGGAATCAGAACGTGAGTTCTGGGGTCTTGCTCCAGAGTCTATAATTTTTCATGTTAGTGCTCCTCCCCTGATACCTTTTCAGTCTCTGATTTTTATTTCCCATCATGTTTTCCCCCTGTTTTCTGCTTTCTGTAAACTCTTGATACCTCTAGCAGTAAGTCTTTAAATAACGGTTTCACATCTATTGGGGGAGAGATGACGGGAAAACCACCATAAAACATGATGGAACTTTTGGGAGAAGACACAGTCATAAATTTGATCTACTAAATAACAGAAGAAACAAAAAAGAAAAGATTAACCCTTTAGGAAAAAAAAATATATATATACTTTTAAAGTCTATATGTATCTTTTGTGAAAAAAGCAAAAGAAATGTTAAATAAAATGGTTTCAATTGTCTTTTCCAAATGTGGTTCCTTATCTCTTCAGTATTTTGTTGACAGCACCCAAATTCTACTTTGCTTTAATGACCTCCACTTTTCAATAAGAAATCCTATCTTAAATTTTACTGTTTGACTCTGCAGTCAAGAGGATCCCTCATGGCCATGTCTAGCCAGATGTCAGTAGGATCTGAGTGAAAAGGCAGGAAAGGAAAATTATATTCATTATAAACTCATGACATACCAGGTATTAGGGATGTCCATGTGTATAATTCATAACTGTGAGTTCAGCATTTCCACTTAATACAGAGACAGTGAGTGCACAATATTTTTTCTCTGGTTTTTATCTGATGACTAATTCTGCTCCATGTACTTCTGAAACCATTAGCCTAAAGGAATAATAATCTGTTTGGGAGATAGTCTACAAACCAGGTTATAAATCTAGTCCTCAAATGCAATTTTAACCTATGTAGTATTCTTTTTCCACAACGAATTTATGAAGTTCAATTTGTGCATTGATTGATCATTCTGGGAAGTAGGAAGACCTCAACTCATGATCTTGAGAATTTGGAAGACTGACTCCAGTACTTACAGCTTTATCCATCACCTCTGGATCACAGAGAATGGAAAGGGAGACTATTTCCTGTAGACATTAGGATAAGCCTATGGATGTTATTCTTTATGCATCTTTTAAAAATTACTAAATTTTTTAAAAATTATGAAAAATGTTAATTATGAAATTCCTATGGTCTCTCTTCTAACCTGAGAAATGACGGGAAAACCTCTATTGTTTCTATACTCTTCCTCATCTCTATAAAAAGATTTACTTTAAAAAACATGTGTAGGAAACTATAAACAAGGTGAAAAGACAGCCTTCTGAATGGGAGAAAATAACAGCAAATGAAGCAACTGACAAACAACTGATCTCAAAAATATACAAGCAACTCCTGCAGCTCAATTCCAGAAAAATAAACGACCCAATCAAAAAATGGGCCAAAGAACTAAATAGACATTTCTCCAAAGAAGACATACGGATGGCTAACAAACACATGAAAAGATGCTCAACATCACTCATTATCAGAGAAATGCAAATCAAGACCACAATGAGGTACCATTTCACACCAGTCAGAATGGCTGCGATACAAAAGTCTGCAAGCAATAAATGCTGGAGAGGGNAAGGGGTTTCAGGATTGGGAACTCATGTACACCCGTGGCGGATTCATGTCAATGTATGGCAAAACCAATACAGTATTGTAAAGTAAAATAAAGTAAAAATAAAAATTTAAAAATAAATAAATAAAAATTAAAAATAAAAAGCATGTGTAACATTTTCTTTCTTTGCTGCAAGGTATCTTTAACATTTCTGTCATCAACTTTCCACTTTTCTGCTTAGAAATGTATATGACTTCTCATAACAAATGCTACCATTATCTCTTCTGTATATGTAAACTATCCAAACTTTAAGATGCAAATAAAATTCTGTCTCAACTCACTTTGTTCGGCCTCACTACTATCATCCCTCTCTTAAATATCGTGGCCCTTAGTCTCTGTACAAGGCTCATATTCTTATTTGCATTGTCTTCTCATTCTTTTTATACTTGTCTTTCCCATCCAATTAGATTATGTGCTAACTAAAGACAGTAGACTCAATAAATACGTGCTGTCCTTCACATATTCATTCAGTAAGTGTTTTCAGTGTGTACCATCTATATGTCCACCTGGCAAATAGAATAAATTAGTTATAATCCCAGCCCTCCAAGATCACACTATCTAGAGTGAGAAAGTCAGGCCAGAATAAGGGGAAACAGTTCTAAGTCCCACTGTAAAGAATACAAATTAGAGTTGACAACAGATGAACACAAGAATTTCCAAGCAGTAATGAGAAACCAGTTGAGGCTGTGCTTGGCACATAATCACAGTAATAAAGAATATTTATGGAACATTCACCATGTGTACAAAATGTATTATTTCATTTAGTCCTCACTACAACTTTAGGCACTGCTTCCATCTTCATTCACCAATGATGGAAAGGCAGCTGAAGAGGCAAATGTTTGCACAAGGTTGCACAGCCTCCACAAGGCAGCCAGGGCTCCATGGAACAAACTGGCTCTGAGCTGGCTTCGATCACTGCACTACTTCTTGCTTAGCTGATGCTCTTTAAGTGTTTGTTGAATGAATGGGATTAGAGAGTATGTGATAGCCATGAAAAAGGTATTCTTCAACAGAGCCCAAAGTCTAAGGCCCCCAGACATTTTGGACTAACAGATTTTGTGTGTATGTGCGTGTAGACATACAAATGTGTTGGAAAATAATCTACTGCCCATATTATTCTTTATTTGCCTCTTCCCTTCCAGTAGCTAGAGGTAATGGGTGGGTATGCTTTATGCCACTTCAAGTCAGCTGTCTCACCCCCTCCCCCACTTCTCTCTATTTCTCTCTATATGTATATATTCTTAATCTGATTGTAACTTCTCAGAACAATATGAATAGAGTGAGGAGACTAAATAGAAACTGCTAATACAAAAACTGAGAAGAGAAAAGACAGTTTTGGCAAGCGGGGTTTTTGGAGTGGCATTCTGGTTTATCTTTTGGAGGGTGTTGTTTATGGACCTGCTTGAGTCTGGTGCCTACCAAGGCCAAAAAAGCAGCTTTCGCTTGATTTTTCTCCTATATGATCTCCATGTGGACTCCAAATGCTTAACCCTCCCTGCCAAATGGTGCAAAAATCTGTCTTTTGATCTCACAGATGGAAAACACTTATTAGTTTATGAAGCTCACCCACCTTGGGAGAAAAGCAACTCACCAAACACCATTCTCACCAGCCTTAGAGTTTCAAGTCCTCATAGATGTTCTGACCAAACCCACTCACCCTTCTTTACTCGTGTGACTTCCTAAGCCAGTAGTAACAAAAAAATCCCCTTTGCTTCTGTTTGGCTCCTGATGGTCTTAGGTTAAAATCCTCCTGCAAACAAAGGCTGCTTATCCAGCAGTGCGTTCAGGCAGTGTTTTAGTACAAGAGGAACTGGCCCTTCGCATCCCTTGGTTATAACTAGGATTGCTGCTGCCGTTTAGTTGCTCAGTCCTGTTCAACTATTTGGGACCCCATGGACTGCAGCCCGCCAGGCTCCTCTGTCCATGGGATTCTCCAGGTACAAATACTGGAGTGGGTAACCATTTCCTTCTCCAGGGGATCTTTCCAACCCAGGGATTGAACCCATAGCTCCTGCAGCATCTCCTGCATTGGCAGGCTGATTCTTTACTGCTGAGCCACTGGGGAAGCCCATAACTAGGTTTTCCATTCCCAAAATTATAAGACTAGAGAAATATACATAAGCATTCTCTTCTTTCATTGGGACAGCATCATCTGGACCAGTTTAAACCTTCTAAATAATAGACAATTGCACAGGTGTTGAAGACTTGGAATAAGAAGCATCCTTTTTGATTTCACCTCCACTATCTCCAACTTTTTTGGTTTTCCAGATTTTACCTTCCCAGATGACACAATTTAAGTTCATTCTAATAGTCTCAAGAGAGAGAATGTAGAGTACTTTGTCAACATATGCAAATGATTAAATTTCCTGTGAGATGAAATTATATGTTATCTGACAGATTATGATTAGGCAATTATTTATAAGTGGACAGATCTTTTTATTCAAGGTTTTAACATGCTACTCTTCAGCTAATTAAAAAAAATGCATCGCTCTTCATTAGCAACAGGACAGAGACTGCAAGCCTCCCTCCATTCTGACTTGAAATGCCCACTCAACCTCATCTTGACATTCCTACAGGACCCTTTTACTCTTGCCATGCTGTTCTCTGTTCTATGCCCTTCCCTTCAGTCCTTGACCTGATACCTCTCTTCTCCATCCCTCCCCGATCCCCTACATTCAGGTAAGGATGCAAAAACTCCACAATCCTATTCTCTGATTTAACAAGTAATATTTAAGACCTCTGCTAGACACTGATGATAGAACTAAGGCAAAACAAAACAAAACAAAAAACTAGAGGATCTCTCTAGATTACTTTCTTTCCTGACAACAGTCAATAGGATTTGATGGTCTGGCTGAAATTCACTCTCTCCCTAAAGCTTTCCCTGCTGTCTGGCCTATGTACGTCCCTCCACTTCTGAATTCCTATTGTTCTTATTTTCTAAAACATGCATGTGATACTTGTGGTACCTTCCATCTATTCTGAGCCCCCTTTGTAACTATTGGTTCTCAGAACTCTGCAGGATGTCAATTCCACAGGTGTGATGCATGTATATATATAGTGTCGGCCAAAATGCTCATCCTGGTTTTTCCAATAACATCTTACAGAAAAACTCAAACAAACTTATTGGCCAGCCCCATATATCAACAAATGCTTGTTCTACATTGTATATTCCCACGTTAATGTCTGGAGGCAGAGACTATTCACACACTTTCTCTCTCACAAAAGCCAGTGTAGTATGTACTCAGCAAAATGAATGAATAAATGAAAAATTGTGCTTTGCATTTCCATAAATATTATTTTTAAAGTGCATATATAATATACATAAAGTTCACATATAATGTGAATGTAATAACACCAAGTATATCAATATACTGTCAAAAATTGTGAAGATAGCTGTTGCTGGACTTCAGCAAAGTTCAAAGCTATTAAATTTGGAAACCATTCCTAAATATTCCAGAAATGATTTACAAAATGTTATTAAATCTTACAGATACCATTAACCTTTCCCATCACTCCCTTGCCACTCTATAACTAGAAGTATTGCAAATGCATTAAATATGGTTTTCCAAGTAAAAGACAATGATACAAAACACAGAATGACAGAAAGGGACAGCTTCCTAGAAACAGAGTATGCAATGAATTTTCTTCTTAAAAATGAAAAAGGAGACAATTATATTAACTGGAGGTCTTTGTATAAAATCAGAATACCAAGAAGGTTCACATTAAATCAATTAGAGTTAGAATTATTTTTAACTCCACAGATTAATCCATTTTCCCATTCACAGAACTCATTTCTTTGTTCTTTGAACTTTAGCAATCAGAACCCAGAGGTTACAGTAGAAGGTATCTCTTTCCATGGCTTACACGGAATTTAATCACTGTATTTTCACCTCACTTGTTTGACAGAGTACACTGTGGATTGGTTGAAACAAGCTGTTTCATAATGTGACTACTGGAAGCTGTGATGAAGATATCATTTGTTCCAACACGTCTAGAGCACACTGCCGAGGTTCTGTGGATGTTCTGATGAAGCTTGGATAATGATGTCAATTGAATTCTCAGAACCATAGCATATTAAGCTAGAGCCTCACTAGAGGCATGTGGCTATAAGCCAGAGGAGCATGTCTCATCTGCTATTTACATCTGTTTGAATCACCAGATTTTAAAAATTTGAACATGAAATAAGCTACTGTGTATAAAACATAAAGGTCTAACTGTAATTCACTAAGTAACATCATAAATCATTATAAATATTGACTCCAGGGCCAATATTTTATCACTTATAGTTACTGTACATTTTGCATTAATTCAAGAGGATCTCATGACATAGTTCCTCACACTGTGAAATGTCCAATTATGTAATAACATAAAGCAAAATAGACAAAGTTTGTAGGAGTTTATTAGTTTTGTCACTGTGAATGACTTTCAAATTCTCTATTCCTACTTTTATGAGTGATTATTAGTAGTTATCCAACAGTATGGAAAATAAATCTTAGAATGAATGTTAATTGATTAGAAATAATCAAATCTATTCAGTGTGAATGCTATTGATTAGAAATAAATGCTATTGATTAGAAATAACCAAATCTATTCAATATGAAGAATATAGACATGTTTTAAATAATTTTCCTTTGGTAGTTTATCATCAGATTATTTAATACCAAAAATTGCTTCTGATTTCTCTGAGCTCAGGATCTGGGGGAAAGCAGAGCCTATTGTGTGACCCTGTGTAAGTGTGTCTGTGTGTCTGTAGAGTGTGTACAAGCATGCACAAGTGTACACATTAAATTACTCTAAGGACCTCAGAATCCAAAAGTGGCATGAAAATAGTACATTCAGAGATATAGTTAATGTAAAAAATGTAACCTGAAGATTGAAGTTATCTTTACTTATTCATCTCTATCTCTGTAACTATCTGTGTATATCTTTGCCCCCTTTTATTTCGTGTACATACTAGGGAAATTGGAAGACTGAGAAACTGAAAAAAAAAATGAAAGGAGTTATACAGAAATATGGGCTGCAATATGTGTTTCTGAGATAAGAACAAAAGAATAACAGAATAGGCAGAGAACTGAAAGGCTTCAGATGGGACACACATAAATCAGAAAGCTGGAGGCTAGCCACGAGTAAGGCTGACTTATTCATTCAACAGGAACCTGTTCAGTGACCACTCCATGGCAGCCATGTCCGGGCACTAGGGATCCCACATAAGCAATATGGGCAACACTGCCTGTCCTCAATAAGCTCACACTCTAAGGTAGGGAAATAAGCAAGAAGGAGTAAAGAAGCTTTGTAGTAAGGCAGACGACCTTCTATTCTGTGGGACAAAATAAAGCAGTAAAGAGAGAGGGAGATTTGAAAGTTGTGGAAGCGACTCTAAGTTTTAACAGAGTCATTGGAGCAGACCTCGTTGAGAAAATGCACTTTAACAGGGAAGGAGACAGAGGAAGACAGTGGAGGGGAAGCATGGGAAAAACAGGCGGAAGAAGAAGGCTGGGGAGCACCAATGAGAAGGTTGGCCTCCACGTCTCTTTAGATAAATTGAGTTTCCTCTATTTCTCCTAGGTGACCTCCCCAAATATACCTTTTTAGCTTCATGTCCACTTTCATTCATTTTAGAGTTAATGATTTTTATTTCCCTCCTCTTTTAGGAGAAAGATGGAAATAAACATTATAACTTTTCATTAGTAAGATATGTGTGCACCTTTCTCAGAAAGCTGTATTTGGCACTTTTATAATGAAATGAATCTATGATGTGTATGCAGTTTCATTTCATACTCTTAATCCAAAAAAGAAATGTGACAGCTTGCTTTTTACTGTTACCTCTAGAATTCACAGAGGGATCTGCCCATTGAGCTCACCCTAAAAAAGGAAAGATATTAGGATTGAATTTCAACTCTGCCTCTAGTAATGCTGCAGCAAGAGCCAGAACCATTTCCCCTTACAAGCAGAAGCCCAGCTGTGGGCTGTTTCCTCTGCATTTGCCTGCCTTCCCACCTCCAAAAAGAAGAACTTACACAAATAAATAAAGGCCAAGTGCTCCAAGTCTGTTTGGACATTTGAAACAAAAGAGATTTAAGAAACCAAATGGTGAGCTAGATGTGAAAATATCTGAATAGTGTAAAATATTCTATTGAATAGAGGATATAAAGGGCAGTTTAGAAAACCTTTTTGACTTGTCCCTGTGTTTAATACTGAACTAAAACTTCTGCTTCTCTGTTAATATTAATAGATGGCAAAATTACCCTGGTCTAGAGAAAGTAGCCACCCATGATTATTTTTTAGTCTTTATATTGAATTCCTTATAATATTGTTTCTGTTTAATGTTTTGTTTTTTTGGCCATGAGGCATGTGGGATCTTAGATCTGCAACCAGGGATTGAACCTGCATTCCCTGCATTGGAAGGTGAAGTCTTAACCACTGGACTGCCAGGGAAGTCTCTAGGATTTTTGGCAATGTCTAAAACCCTTGTATTCTTCTTTGTCCTAAGGACTACCATTCTGCTTTAAGAACTGGCATTCTGCTTGGTAGTCGAATAATACTTAGTTCAGAAGACAAACTCCATGCTTACACAGAGGCTGATGACTCAAAACTCAACCTAGCAACCATAATCTATATAAGTGTAGAGATACTTTGGAAAGATATGGGAGGGGCAGATAACTTGCAAAGCAGGGAGTAGGCAGGCAAGGCTTTCTTGAGACCACAGCATCTGAATGGAGGCCTGGAAAGTGAGTAAAGATTAAAGAAATGAAGAAGCATATTAAGGAAATAACATGTGCAAAGTCCAAAGAGTGCTTAACTAAGAAACTATGAGAAGCTCAGAGGTGTAAAGAGGAGTGTGAAGTATGAAAAGGGGATGAGGCACAGGTGGGGCTGCTGAGGTAAAAAGGCTGGATGATGGCCTTGTGGGTCAAGTAGAGGAGGACCATCCTGAAGACCAGGTCGGGGCTGGATACTGGGCAGTAGTGAGCAGGAAAATGAAGTGACATTTTCCAAAGATTACTGGTTCCAGGAGTCTACTTGAGAGGTCACCTTGATGATGACCTGAAGCACCATAAAGTCTGGAGAAGGGGAAAAATGGATTTTTCCTCTTGATTCTAGTTATTTAGGGGATGAAACCAGTAGCTGCTGGAATGTGAAGGAAGGAGATGGTCTCTGTTTTGGACCACTGAAAGCAAACCTCTTATAGCAAACAGTAATCACCACTGAGCCTTGAATGGGCAATTTTAAACTATACCTGCCCATGAAGCATCTCCCAGAATGAATTTGGCTCACACTCATTCCTCAACACATTGTCTCCCCCGCTGCTGCCTTTTTAAATATGCTGATGTTTTTATTTTATGTGTAATGATATCCCCTGGAGGAGGAAATGGTAACCCACCCAAGTATTCTTGCCTGGAAAATGCCATGGACAGAGAAGCCTGGCGGGATACAGTCCACGGGGTTTCAAAGAGTTGGACGCAACAGACTGACTGAGCATATACTCACACAATGGTATCATATATTGATCCATCATCAACCCTCCAAACTAAGAAAGTCGTTGATTGACATGAATAAGATGCCCGAGAAAGGGAGTGTTCTTTGCATTTGGAGGTAGTTGGCAAACAGCTGATGCTTTGATTAGGCCTTCCTAGAAACCCCAGTGCATTTTGATTAGGTTGATCATCATTTATTTCTTTTCTCTTTGACTTTATAACTGTTACTAAAAAGTGAATTTTAAGGAAGTTATGTCTTTGTATGGGCAAGCTCCCTTTATAATTCACCCTATAGAACAAACTCATTCAATTGGTTAAGGACAATTAATAATATTTTTACTCCATTATCAACTTTTACAATGTGATAGAGAAATTATTCTCAAATGCAAAGACATACATATATATAATATATATTATATATTGTTACATATTATATACTATATATATTAATATCTAGGATATTATAATTACAAAGGAGTTACAATATATGCAGCAAATCCATTAATCTACTGTGAATACATCTATGAACATGTATAAAGACACAAATAGTTTATATTTTATCATAATCAAATGACAAATATTTTAGTATAATTTTTGTAATTATAATCAGATTTTTATCATTTTTGTTGCAAAAGTCTTTTGATTCTCCTTTGAAAATTTCCAAGTCAAGTATAGATATAAGTAAAGATAAAATACACAATTAACAAGGGATCATGATTTGCAAGGCTGTCATCAAATTAATGAAACCAATGATCTCTGAGTCAGGCCTAGATATTTGGTGTCCTACTTGATCAAGAAATTACTTTCAATACTGATATCAAAAGTGTAAAATCATCCTACTATCAAGAACAAAGCTAACAGTAGGAGTGCTACTGCTATCCAAGTAACTTTTATTGACTTGTAATATCCTGCTGGTATTCTGGGTACTCAATTACATTTTTGTCCAGGTTTCTTTATTTTTCGATGTGCTTTCAGTGAAAATAAGGAAAGAAAGAGGGGAGAAAGGAAAAGAGGGAGGGAGGGAGGAAGGATACATTAAAAAGAACTTTGCATGGATGCAATAGTTCGTATAAGCTGGGAAATACTTAAATTTTATTCCTTTAAGATACTAAAGTTAAGAAAATAATGCTCAGTCACAAAACTGACAGAAAGCATCTATGTGTATCTCTTCTTAACATATGCTCTTATGAGAATGCTTTGTAAATTTCATAGTTAAGATAATGCACTTTTTGAAGCCTCAAGTTTATTTGGGACAAATAACATAGAAATAGCTCTTCCTTATATCCCAGATAACACTCTTACATCGCACCAAATAAATCTGAACACACAAGTGAAACAGAACAAGTGTCCAGGCCAGACTTACATGTGTAACGGGAATTTATGGTAAAGAAAGCAAGAGAGCAGAGATAAAGGGGACTTGGGGAATGAATAAAAATGATCAGACAACACAAAGAATTCTCATCCTTCTACAAAAATAACAGAACTAGAAGAGGGGACAGAAACAGATGAAGAAAACACTGAAAGGAGTAGATGTATAGAAGGTATCCATGAAAAGTAAAACAAAGACAAAAACAAAAATCATGAGTAGTTTCTGTTGCAAGCAAAAGTTATTTTTGATTTTGTAGGCTCTTGCTGGATGGGAAAACCGATGTAGATGAGCCACCCATCCCCATGATACCTCACTTCATTTGTTTTCAGTATTAACCTGACCATTTAAAGTATCTCACTAAAGAGTACCCTAAGGATCTGGTGATTTAACATCATGGAATTAAGAAAACCCTGTGCAACTCACATACCTTTCTGCTAAGTCACTTCAGTCGTGTCCGACTCTGTGCGACCCCATAGGCGGTAACCCACCAGGCTCCCCTGTTCCTGGGGTTCTCCAGGCAAGAACACTGGAGTGGGTTGCCATTTCCTTCTCCAATGCATGAAAGTGAAAAGTGAAAGTGAAGTCCCTCAGTTGTGTCGGACTCTTTGCGACCCCATGGACTGCAGCCTACCAGGCTCCTCCACCCATGGGATTTCCCAGGCAGGAGTAGTGGAGTGGGGTGCCATTGCCTTCTCCACACATACCTTTCTGGTCACCCGTAATTCCCTTGTGTATGCTGTAGTGAATCATAGCAAGGCAGTACTAAGGAAGCTCAGCCATGAAACGTTGCTCCCTATTTCGCTATGGTGAATCACCAGTGTTACCCTATTTTATTATCTAGAAAGGAACTCTTATGATGGTAAAAGGTGGTAGAATTCATAGTTAGCACTAATACAACAGGAATACATTTGGATTAGTCCAAGCAAACAGCTGTGACTGGTCACCCTAGCCAGAACAGATGAGGTGGGTTTTGTTTTTTTTTCAGCACTGTTCTAGTCCTTTAGCCTAATACATTCTTATTCAAATATCTTACAGCTGACCTGTTGTTGCTAGATGGGGAAAGAGACTGTCTGATTTATGTCAAGTGCAGAAAAGTCTGGCCCCCCTACCTCTGTTACTCAGGTTTCATAATGTCAAAGGGCTTTTACAGTGAGGTTGTAAGATGTCACACTTCTACAAAGTTCATTTTGGTGTCTGTTATAAGAAAAGCAATTAATTGTGGTTTTCCACTTTGCACGCTAAAATAGTAATTTTCAATTGCAAACTTGTTGTACATTTTGGTAAGATATAATTTTCATCCATTTTCCCCTCCCCCTTCACTTTCCAAGTGGAGCTACATTATAATATAAATTCATACAATATTAGATCAGTGAGAAAGTAAAGCCTTTCTTTTGCCTGTTAAGCAAAGAATACATCTTAGGAACACCATAAATCATGCTTGTCAGAGATTCAAAAGAATCATTCTGAATAGTCACCTTGTCTATTATTTAGAAAGTACATGAAACAATATAATTCAGTTGGGCTGCATGTATCTAATTTGCATATGGCTGTCTCTTTTTAATCTGAGTTTTCACAAAATGAATATAATTAGCAAGTTTCAATTTATCTTCAAAACCGCTGAACTATGTTGATTATTTCCAGGATGAAATCCTGTGGGTATTAGCATATTTGAACCCCCTAAACAGAATGATACGGTGGATTTTTGTGGCTCAACAAATGAGTATTGCAAGTTAAAAAGTGACAAACTAGTCAGCCATGTAAGATGCACAATTCTCATGAAGATTTTTTCCCAAATTTTTCCATTAATGAAGTGGGCAATTCAAGAAAACTACAAATGATTTGTGTGGCCAGCTTATTAGTTTGTGATCATCAATTTTCAAAGTAAGGAATCAAATTCTTTAGAGTCACTATATGGCTACATTCTTTGTGCTTCTCCAATTTGAGCTCCTCTTCCCTCTTTCTCTCATATACACTCTTAAGTTGCAAATTTCTTACGTAATGAATTATTTCTGACCTACATTCTCAAGGAGTGTATTTGGACTGAGATGTTTGACTTTAAATGAATGATTATGAGAGATACCACATTTAACTTGTCAGCTATAAAATAAAATGTATAATTTATAAGATAATATATTATTTAGTGATATCCAAGTTTAAAAAACTGTACAATTCAAGTGTGTGATTCTGAAATGTTACAGATATTAATTGTTCAAAGTGTAACATGATAATTGACATAATTTCCTCCCCAAATACCAATTTGTGACCTCATGAATTCTAACTATAGCCTAGAGTTAAAACAACAATAAATCATTTAATACAGAACATGTATTACTACTGAGCTGAATATTTTTCCAGAGAAAGACAAACCATGAAAATTAAAAAAAAAAAAATTGTTCTTCTCTAGAACTGGCATTATCAGAAACATTTTAGTACATATGGAAGGAAGTACCTGGACTTTGAGACACCAAGCTCAAGCAAGAAATTTCATGATGACCCATTTTTCAATTGAAGCTGTCATTTTAGTCTGGCTAATCCAATTTTGTTTGTAGCATTGGCTATATGTTGCTCTAGTCTAGATTTTGTATTCAAAACACACAAGCACTGCCGGAAATTTCACAACCTCTAATCAATCTAACCAAATTACTTATCTAAGTGCATATGAAGGTTTGAAACATGATGTGCTTGTTTCTCAGAGAATTGCTGGTTTGACCACAGTGAACCAGAACCATAAATATAATAAGTAACACAGAGCTAAAGCTGAGAGGCAGATCAGCTAATACAAGATATACACCAGGCAGTCACACAGAACTATCTTTAGACATAAAATATGTGCAAAAATTTCCCCAGACTTCCTGACCACTCTCAGTTCTATATGTAAGTTGCCTTAGCCTGAGCGCTGATGTTATACTGACTGTCCTTAAAAGTCACTTTAAACCTAGCATATTTCTACAGAAAACAAGTACCTCAAACTACAAAATCCAAAGCCTTGATTTCAAATGTCACCACAGCCTGGCATAAACTAATATTTCCATTCCATTATCCCAGTTTTCTGCTTTGAGTGAGTCCCCAACAACTCTGAAGTATTTCTCCATTCCTCGGTGAAACATATTCCTCTCCTGCCCTTCTATATTTGCTCAAGCTCTCTCTTTTTCCTGGAATTCTGTCTTCACTTTCATATCATTGAATCGGTGGTTTTTTTTTTATCTGACTTATCTTTACTCCTATATCCAGAAGTAAGCCCTTGAAAGCAGAGATACGGTTGCATTTCTCAGCTTGAAAACTGTATTTGTGAACATATTGTGCTGTGCTGTGCTTAGTTGCTCAGTCGTGTCCAACTCTTTGCGACCCCATGGCCTGTAGCCCACCAGGCTCCTCTGTCCGTGGGGATTCTCCCCATGGAGAGAATCCATGGAGTAGGTGGCTTTTTCCTTCTCCAGTGAACATATTGAGAGTTCTCAAATGATTGAGGCTGATCAAATCCCCTCCTATCAACTCTCATTTCCTTTGGTTGTCCATGCCCTGCCTCAGTGGCTTTCCCTCAGCAATAAGTGCTGGTGTTTCTCTGTCAGATCACCTGTCAGTGCCATCTCCCTCTGTGCGCTTGACGGACTATCTGCCTCTAGCAACTGCAAGACAATTCCCCTTACCAAGGTAAACTACTAGAAAGGAAATGGAAGAGAACATGGCACCTACTCCATTGTTCTGGAAAGCAAATCAGAAATGGAATATGGAAAATGTTCTCATCCTTAATATATTAGTCAAAAATCTTTTTTGAGCACCTATTATGTCTATGAGGAGCAGAAGCTATAGTAATGAATAAGCCAGAATCCCTGCCCTTGAGAGCTTGCATTTCTGTGTTGGAGGTGGTTAGTGGTAATAGGGAGACAAACACTAATGCATCAAATAGTGAAGATAGTCAATGTTATTAAGGGAAAGAAAGCATACTAATAATAACAATAAAGATAGCCAAGAGTCAGAAAAGAGCTCTCTGAAGAGATGACATCTAAGCAGGGATCAGAAGATGAGAGCAAGCCAGTCATTCAGGCAGCTGGGCGATCACTGTGGAGTCTGGCATAGGGAAAGGCAGGTGCAAAGGCCCCAAGGTGAGGTCCAGTTTGCCCCATTCCAGTGGAGGAGTCAGGCTGGCTGACTGTGGGGTTTAGAGAAAGAGTACAAGTGAGAGTGGGAGTGTGTCCAAAAACAGCCCCCAACAATTGATGGCAAGGCCCCAGGAAAGGTCAGTGGTCATCATCTGTGGTACTAAAGAATGGTCTCTTTACACGTGACAGCATAAGTCCTACTTGATTTAATTAACCCGATGACTTCTACCAACACTTTATATAATGCTCAACTCTGGGCTAAGCTTTTTGGGAAATTCAAGAATATTGGAGAAGGAAATGGCAACCCACTCCAGTGTTTTTGCCCGGAGAATCCCAGGGACGGAGGAGCCTGGTGGGCTGCCGTCTATGGGGTCGCACAGAGTTGGACACGACTGAAGCGACTTAGCAGCAGCAGCATACCCATCTCTAATGAATTTAAGACCTGGATTCACATCTGCACTAAAAATCTGCTTGGTTGGCTTGCATCAGAGACGGCTTCTTTNTGGGCTGCCGTCTATGGGGTCGCACAGAGTTGGACACGACTGAAGCGACTTAGCAGCAGCAGCATACCCATCTCTAATGAATTTAAGACCTGGATTCACATCTGCACTAAAAATCTGCTTGGTTGGCTTGCATCAGAGACGGCTTCTTTGCTCTGATTCTAATTTTCTGCCGTTGTATTAACTGGTTGCCGACAGATTAATATCAGTAAAGACAAGTTACTTCTTATTGTGTAGTGTAATATTGTTTAAAAATGAGGCATCTCAAATTCATTCACTAATGCTCTTCAGTCTTTTTAGTAACAAATGGGGAATCTTCTCACTTTGATTTAAAGTTACCTAACTATTTAGAAACAAGATACTGGGTCTCAGTAAACAAACAAACAAACAACAACAACAAAAAAACAAAAAAAACCTCTTGCTGAGAAACAGGCTGTAATTTGTAGCACTACTTCAGGCCATAGCATGCATTTTGCTAGAAAAATAAAAAATGCCTCCTGTGCTCTTTTGTGATAGAAATAATCTTTAAACTACCTTGTCAAGATCTTAAGATATAAAACTGAAACAGGATGCTTCTAGCATATGCTAGTAGTTGCTATTAACAACTGGGGAGCTAAGGCTTTATACTGGGAACAAACTCTTTGTTACATTCTGATCAATGTCTTGCCTGAGAGTACAAGCCTTCATTTAACCTACATATCTGGATACCTGAGAAGTTCCCCTTATGGCTTGTTTAAATTATTAACATCCATTCCACTAGGCAAACTTCCTATCTCACAGCTTCTGTCTAGCTGCTGGCTTTATAATCTGCAAGTTACTGTTTGTCTTAATGCTCACCCCAGTTTCTTGGGAAGGGTCTGGAGGCAGGTAGAGACAGAGATGGGAGGAAATATGGATAGTATAATAAAGGCAGAATGAGGCCATGGTTTGGTACTGCTTAATCTTTGTAAATTAAGGGCATAATGTTGAATCCTAAACACTTTCTGTTCAAGGTTTTGTTTTTCTTTGCTAAAGTTCTTTGGCTGGCTCCCTGTGATACATTTAACACCTCTTTCTCTTGTGAGTTTGATCTGAAGATTTCCAAAGATGCATGATGCCTCTGAGATGAAGAGGCGTGCTTGACACAGGTCACCCCTGACAGGGGACTGCTGACAGACCGCTCACCTTTCCAAGAAGCACCATTCTTTCCTAGAGTCCCTTGAACATCACTTTAGTTCTATTCTTCAAAAGCAGAAAATGTAGGCTACAATAAAGGAGGCCCACTGGGCAGGCCAAATTGTGGACATCCTTATCTCATCCCACCCTCTGCATCTCTCAGTGATCCTGGTTGCAAAGACATTTTAAAATCTTTTCAGTAGGTAACTGTTTGTACTCAGAGCTTTTGTGGTGCCTGAAATAAAATGATATTATTGGAAGGATATGAGTCATGCGCATCCTGGTAAACCCATCCTGTCTCTTTTGATTTTTGAAACTACTCTGTGGAAATTCCAAGTTTTACTTTTCTCAGTAGAGAAGCTTATGAGGCTAACTTTCTGAGATAGAACTCAAGTGCTCCAGCTTAAAGGGCTGTGACATGCCACCAATTGTGTTTTTCAGTTACTGCAACTACAAGAGACTATTTAGGTGAATGATCTAATTCTACTATTAAAGCCATCCAGCACAGATGACTTTTATCGATTAACAAAATTATCATCCTACTATCCATTTTCAGAGGAAAACAAACATTGTTTAATTCACTTAACGTAACAAAAATCCTAATAGTTCTTCTAACTTTTGATTTATCTCAAACAAATTTCAAAAAACACACATACTTTGTACAATTCTACAGCAACACAGGGTGTTGCATCTTGTTTTTCACATTCACACATCCCAGTACACAATGATATTTATTTGAGAATGGAGAGAAATTTCAAAAGCATAACTGAGTTCCACCATGACAATTTCCACATCTAATGTACCAATTCTTTAGAGGTCAGTCTTGGAAAATCTTCTCTCTCATTTTCCCCGAGGGAAGCAGTTATTTTTGTTGCATTCAGCTCTGAAAAATTCCACTGCAAATTCAGTCTCTGACCCATGCCAAAGAACAGAATGCATGCACCCAAACCTCAAGATGTTTTTATGATATAATAACATTTCAGATGGACTCTATTTCACATACCACCCCATAATTGACAAAATATACATTCTCTTTGCCTCATGCAGTCTTTCTCTAAATTCACAGCCCTTCCTTCAAGATTTGGAAGTTTAAAATTGCATTGGACAGTGACAGCATTTAATGTACATGTAAGAAAAGAGACATTTGAACATTTTGTCTTAACATATCAAGACAATATATTTCATGCCAAACTTGCTACATCTTGGTTCCTCCACTTTTTACTATTAGAGAGATAATCATTTTACAGACGAATCTCACAAATTAAGAGGATGAATCCAGATTATATCCTGCCTTGCCTAATAAACTAAACTAATCACATCATCTAAATCCATTTTTATAGTAATAGTAAAATAACTTTAATAATAAAATAGTGCTCTCAGAAAATTATAGGTCAAATTAGAAGCTATTCGTTTGTAAATATTTGAAGCTGTACAATAATAACTAAAATGAAGTTAGTGAATGTTTCTTTAGGACAAATTATCAATATACAATTAGGTAACAGTCTAATTTGGGGAGAAAAGCCATACATTACTTATTCTAGGGAAAAAAATTGATAACTGATTAATACTTCTTACCTCTTGTCATATCTGGAAATGACAGAGATGATGAGATTTTGTTATTCTGATCATGTATCAGAGTATGTATGAACCATTAGGCTAATTTTCATTGTATATTTCTATAACTGCAGGTTATCTTTCAGGGAGATGTCAACAGAGGTTTGACATTGGTAGGTTTAATTGCTACCTTCCTTTTTCCTTACCAAGTTGTGCTGATGCAATGAAAGCCAATTGGTAGGTCATAAAGTTCAATAGCAAGTTTAGAATGATAAATCTCTAATCCAGATCAATCTGGCAGAAGCCCAGCTGCTCTCGGACCTTGCTTCAATGACTAACTGTATTTTCTTTTGTTCTGTTGACACAATCCCAAGGGTGAGGAGTAGCATCTGCAAAATGAAAAACCTCTTGCCCTATCATTCCCATTTTCTTGACATTTTTTTTTGCCATGAGAAAAAAAAAACACCTGTCTTCAGAGAGAGGTCTGAGATTTATAATTTGAAATTTAGAACATTAAATTTGAAAAATGGATAGAAGGACAAGTAGTCTCTTTGCAGGAGGACAGAAGACTCTGAAATGGGCACCCTAAGGTCTGATTCACTGTTTCACTTTCCTCTCCCTTATGGGCAAAGTTTTGCTGCTTCCTCTCCCTATAAGAACTCAGTCCCCAAATTCTTTAGATCCTTGTGTTTCAAGAGAAGCTCTAGTAAGATGAACAAGGGTTTTAGGAATTTTTGTAAACACATTTAAACAGGTCTATTTTGTGAGTGGCTTTCCTACCCAGTTAGATAGTCATTTAATTTTATTTTTCCTAGAGAATGCTCATGTAAGACAGCTGCATATAAACCCCAGTGTCTTGGCACAAGATTAGAAGATCAGTTTTCTAACCATGGAGTCTGGAAAGAAGATTGGCTTTGCTGACAGTCTGATATGGATTTGAAACTCTGAATATTTATTAGCTCTAAGGCTTTAAAAAACAATAAGAAAATAATAGTAAATCTTCCTTTAGCACATTTATCAGAGAAGGCAATTGCAACCCACTCTAGTACTCTTGCCTGGAAAATCCCATGGATGGAAGAGTCTGGTAGGCTGCAGTCCATGGGGTCGCTAGGAGTCGGACACAACTGAGTGACTTCACTTTCACTTTTCACTTTCATGCACTGGAGAAGGAAATTGCAACCCACTCCAGTATTCTTGCCTGGAGAATCCCAGGGACTGGGGAGCCTAGTGGGCTGCCATCTCTGGGGTCGCACAGAGTTGGACACGACTGAAGCGACTTAGTAGGAGCAGCAGCAGCAGCAACACATTTATCCCTAAGTTAAAAGGCTGATAGTCATGGCCTCATTTAATATGAAGGGAAATTCAGTGACAAAGATATTGTTATTAAATCCATTATAACAGAAGAGAAAAAAAAAGGTTTAGGGAAATTTAACAATTTCTCCAACTTCTTAGAGCTTTTAAGTACCTTATTTATATATTTATCTTCATAAACAGAATATATTGGTTACCTGAACAATATGCAACTCTGTGTAAAGAAATGTGTAGGTATTAAATGAAATTTATTTCTACATTTTAAGATCTTTGTCCTTACTTATTTTATGTAATTTTTCATGGAGGAACAATATCTGTGCCATACACCTTTTTTCAGAAATAACTTTAAAGTTCCCTATTTAATGTTACATTTAGAATTTAAAAAGTTCGTGTAAAAAAATAAATAAATACAAAAAAAAAGATGAAATGCAAAAAAAAATAATAAAAAAATAAATGACATGTAAGTTTAAGGTAAAAAAAAAAAAAAAGTAATAATAGGAACTTTTCCACAATTCTTTTGACTATTAGTCAGCTGAGAGCTTGCCAGAGTATACAAGCACATCTTGGAGATATTTGGGATTTGGTGCTAGATCAACAAAATGAAACATATATCACAACAAAGCAAGTCATACAATTTTTTTGTTTGTTTCCCAGTGTATATAAATTTACTATACTGAAGTCTATCGAGTATGCAGTAGCATTATGTCTAAAAAAAGCACACAACTTATTTAAAAAATACTTTATTGGTAAAGGGGCTTTGCTGGTAGCTCAGCTGGTAAAGAGTCTGTCTACAATGCAGGAAACCCCAGTTCGATTCCTGGGTTGGGAAGATCCCCTGGAGAAGGGATAGGCTACCCACTCTAGTATTCTTGGGCTTCCTGGTAGCTCAGCTGGTAAAGAATTTGCCTGCAGTGCAGCAGACCTGGGTTCACTCCCTCGGTTGGGAAGATCCCCTATGAAACAGCTATTACTCCAGTATTCTGGCCTGGAGAATTCCACAGATGACTGTATAGTCCATGGGGTTGCAAAGAGTCAGACACAACTGAATGACTTTCACGTTCACTTCACCAATCATCAGCTCAGCCTTCACCGAGTCCTAATCTTTTTGTTGGTGGAGGGTCTTGCTCAACCTTTGTGGCTGCTGACTGATCAGGGTGATGGCTGCTAAAGGTTTGGGTGGCTGTGACAATTTCTTAAAATAAGACCACAGTAAAGTCTGCATTGACTGGCTTTCTTGCATGAATGATTTCTCTGTAGCAGGCAATGTTGTTTGATAGCTTTTTACCCACAGTAAGACTTTTTCAAAACTGGAGTCAATCCTCTCAAACCTTGCCTCTGCTTTATCATCTAAGTCTATGTTATAGTCTAAACCCTTTGTCACCATTTCAACATCTGCCAGGGTAGACTCCCTCTCAAGAAACTACTCCTTTCACTCATCCGTAAGAAGAAACTTCTCATCCATTAGAGTTTTACCATGGCATTGCAGCATCAGTCACATCTTCAGGCTCCGCTTCCAGCTCTCTTGCTATTTCAACCACACCTGCATTTACTTCTTCCACTGAACTTCTGAACCCCTCTCAAAGTCATCTATGAGGACTGGAATCGACTTCTTCCAAATTCCTGTTATTGATAACTGGCCTCTTCTGATGAATCACAAATATTCTTAATGGCATCTACAATGATGAATCCTTTCTAGAAGGTTTTCTTTTTTGTGGGGCAGTGGAGTGGGCACAAGGTGCAGCATGTGTGATCTTAGTTCCCCAACCATTGCTCTAACCCATGCCCTCTGCATTGGAAGCATAGAATCTTAACTACTGGATTGCCAAGGAAGTCTCCAGAAGGTTTTCAATTAACTTTGGCCAGATCCAACAGAGGAATCACTATCTATGGCAGCTATAGCTTTATGAAATGTATTTCTTATGAGACTTGAAAGTCAAAATTATTCCTTAATCCATGGGCTACAGAATGAATGTTGTGTTAGGAGGCATGAAATCAATCTGAATTTTATTGTATATCTCCATCAGAGTGCTTGGATGACCAGATGGCTGATTTGATCTTCTATCCAGACAAGATGTTTCCCCTTCTATCCAGACCAAACTGTTTCCCCTTCCTTGAAACATTTTGAGGTCACTATAGGATTATTAACTGGCCCAATTTCAATATTGTTGTGTCTCAAGGAATAGAGTGGCCCTAGGAAAGGGAGAAAGATGGAAGAGCAACTGGTGGAGTTAAAACACAACATTCATGGATTAAGTTTGCCCTTTTATATGGGTGAGGTTTGTGGTTTCCCCAACCAATTACAATAGTGACATCAGAGATCACTGACCACAGGTCTGCACACAAATATGATAGTAACAAAAAAGTTTGAAGTATTGTGAGAATTACCAAACTGTGACACAGAGACACAAAATAAGCAAATGCTTTTGGAAAAATGGTGCCGATAGACTTGCTCAGCACAGGGTTGCTCAAACCTTAGATCTGTAAAAAATGTGATATCTGTGAGGTGTAATACAGGGAAGTGCAACAAAATGAGGTGTGCTTGCTCATAGTTTCTGCAGACTACAGAAACCATTTTTATTCAGGAAAAATGAAAATACTCCATTATTTTATAGGTCCACAAGAAATAGATCAAGAGTAACTCATTACACCTGTCTAAAAATAGTCATAATTTTAAAAATATTTTTCTACTGAAGAGTAGTTAGTGGAGTATCTGAAATTTTACATGTAAGGACTACTTAATGAATAACTGAGGCAACTAACAACCATCTCTCCTTAATCAACCACCCCCGTTTTTGAGATGATGGGCTCATACGTGCCACATCCATGTAACTTCTCTTGAGCTTATAACGGACTTTGACAAAAAGGGCACAGTGATCAGGTAAAGGGCTAACAACTGATCCATATACATCTTGCATTTTCTGTCTCTTAAGCACTTCCATTAATATACCTATTATGAAAAAATGCATTGATTAACATATTAATGTTTTACATTTCAGCATGTGCCCTTCATGTTCACACACAACAGAATACACTCTTGCCACACACATTTAACCTATGTGACTCAGCCATTAAGTGAAAATTTGAGAGTGGGAGAAAAAAAAAGCAGAATGAATACAGACATCCACATTGTTCTCTTCACTGCCTTGGATTTCAAATTCTTAACTGTCACTCAGTTGAGCTCTATTTTTGTCTGTGCGCCTATCAGTCAAGATGGAGAACTTAACCTAGGGTGAACCATGGTTTGTCTTTGACCCATTTGTTCTAATGTTCTCAAGTTCTTGGGCTGGGGACATATGTGCAACTTTTGATTATCTGCTTGTAGTTTCAGTTTAATCTCAGTGATTTCTGGACAGGTTAAAAAAAAACAAACAACAATAAGAGGCAGGAAGCCATTCCCAATACCAGCACTGTTCAATTGAATTTTCTCCTGAAAATGATGGAAATGTTCTTTATCTGAGCAGTCTAATACAATAGTCAGTAGCCACAGATGACTACTAGGCACTTGGACTGTAGCTAATGCAACTACTGTTTTTTAAAAAATTTAATTTAATTTTAATAAATTTAAATAAATAGCTACAGGTGGTTAGTAGTTACAGTATTAAATAGCACAGCTGTATATACTATGATCAGCTTCCCCGGTGGCTCAAATGGTAAAGTATCTGCCTGCATTGCAGGAGACCCAGGTTTGGTCCCTGGGTTGGGAAGATCCATTGGAAAAGGGAATAGTTACCCACCCCAGTATTCTTACCTGGAGGATCCCATGAACAGAGGAGCCTGGCAGGCTACCAGACCACGGGACTGCAGAGTCAGACACAACTGAGCAACTAAGCATGCAACTAAGCATGCTCAGATCAGTTCTATTAATAGGTGACTGGGAAAGGGAAAAGGCTGGAGAAGAAGGAACCTATTTCTCCATATCAGGTATGTGAATATTTACTTTCACTTTCTCTGTTCCTGGGTTTGTTTTCTTAACATTGCTAAAAACTCAAGATCTCTGGGATATCAATTACTACAAGTCAGGATGTCTAAATTCTCATAGGACCCTCACTGTCATTCAGACACCCTTTGATTATTCTCATTTAAAACTTTTGCATTGACCACAGCCTCTATTTTAAGTTATCTCCATATTCTAGGCTCTCACTCCTACTGGTCCCATTTCGTGCTCAGAAAATAGGGTCTATGCCTCATTCACAAAGGAACTCAAGCACATGTGATATTAATCCTGCCAATACACATATCACTACCACCACACATCAATTTTTATTTTTCTATCCTCCATTTCTCCTGGCAACAAAGATGCCTGCATTCTTTCAAGGATCATACCCATTAACATAAATAATATTCACTTTCATCTTCTCTGGCCTCTTTTTAATTATTCCCTTCATCTTTTTGTATCTTCGATCTTTGTCCACCCATATAATAAACAACTGATTCTTTCAGATCCCTTCTATTAATCACACTTAAAGCTATTATAATTACTGTGCTTTGTTTCCTCGTTTCCCCTGAAATCCTAGGTTCTACCTCAGTCGCTTCTCTGACCAGTGACTTGATAATCACTCGATTCAACCTTCTTCTGTGCACTCACTTTGTTCTTTTTGTAACTCTTTAATTGATCATTCTTATTGAATACTCTCCAACATTCCATTCCCTGAAACTCAGCAGTAGTTAAGATGAGGGATCAGTTTACAACCTGCCGGCCATGTTTAGCCTGCTGACTTTTTATGTGACATAAGAGCTGAGAGTGTTTATCACATGTTAGAATATCTTATATTTAAATCAAAATAAGTTAATATTTCATGGGAGGTGGAAATATTATGAAATTCAAATTTCATGGTCTGTAATAAAGTGTTATTGAAACATAGCTATACTTATTTACATATTATGTATGACTGCTTTCATGCTACAAAGTTGAATAGTTGCAACAGAGGTCATACAACCTGCAAAGCTGAAAATATTTACTATCTAGTCCTTGAGGAAAGTTCATTGACCTCTGCATAAGACAGTTCTTAACTTTCTTTTAAAGCTTTTTCTTCAATCATTACAGCTGCTTCCCATCACTTCTATGAAGCGAGGCAAGAATTAGCAATTGCTGAATTCCTAGTACATGCCAGGCAATATGACAGCAACTCATAGGCATCATTGTATGTAATCCTTGACATTAAATGAGGCAGGTAATGCCACTGTAAAATGTGAAATCTGATGCTCAGCTTAAATAACCCGTCAAGACTATTCATTGACATTAGCTGGTAATTTGTGGAACAGATTTTCTAGCCCACTGCAGGGAGTCAGCACATACGTGTGGCACCCATGCTCACTTCCCTAGTCCCCTTGACTATACCTGACTCCATATATTCCAGCCTTGACTCTTTTCCGCATAAAACTCTCTATTCCTTCCCATTTCCTTTGCCATTTGTGTAGCTTGGGAAATAACNAGGGAGTCAGCACATACGTGTGGCACCCATGCTCACTTCCCTAGTCCCCTTGACTATACCTGACTCCATATATTCCAGCCTTGACTCTTTTCCGCATAAAACTCTCTATTCCTTCCCATTTCCTTTGCCATTTGTGTAGCTTGGGAAATAACAACCTCTTGCCTGAAGTAGTGTGTATTTTCTGTTGTACGAATCTTATGTTCTCTCTTCCATCTCTCCTGCATGCTCACATCGCTTAAGCTCTCTAAAGGAGCATTTTCTCACCCATCTCACGCACATCCTCATGTCTCTGTAAGAATCTAGTAAAGTGCTTACCAAGTGCTACTCTTGGCACTTGTGCGGCAAAAGCCCTTTGCAGCTGCTCATTGCCCCTCTTCCTTCCTCCTGGAATTCCTTGTCCATCATTTCAGTTACTTTAGTTGTACGGACGGTTTTTATTCTCCCTTCCCTGAGTTACTCTTTCATCACCCTACTCCAGTACTCTTGCCTGGAGAATCCCATGGACGGAGGAGCCTGGTGGGCTGCCATCTATGGGGTCGCACAGAGTCGGACACGACTGAAGTGACTTAGCAGCGGCAGCAGTATGCCATTTTTAATTCAAACTGTCTTCCGTGATCATTATCAGTAAGCATGTCTAATCTCCACAATTCCACTATACCTCCTTGAAGGCATGGCCTCATCTTACTTTTTGTATGAGTTTCTTACAGCTTACAGGACACAAGTATTTGAAGTGTTTTGGTTATGGTTGTCTAGCAACAGCTATGCTCTCCCTTTGTCTTTGGCCAGCAGAACCTCCATTTTACCTGTGCACTCAGGTGAGACACACCCAGCTCTACCACCAGCTTAGTTATGATTGGTCTAAATTAGTCAAGATAAGCGGCTTGGTCTGCTGGGGCTCATGCGCAGTCACTTCGGTCGTGTCTGATTCGCTGTGACGCTATGGACTGTAGCCTGCCACACCTCTCTGTCCATAAGGATTCTCCAGGCAGGAATACTAGACTGTATGCTCTCTTCCAGGGGATCTTCCCGATCCAGGTATCAAATCCGCATCTCCTGCACTGCACATGGATTTTTGCCGCTGAGCCACCTGGGAATCCCCTGCTCAGGCTGCTATAACAAAATACACTCAGTGTCTTAAAAAATGGACACTGATTTCTCACAGTCCTGAAGGTTTGGCAGTCCAAGATCAGGTTAACACCATGGCGCAGTTCTTGGTGAGGGCCTTCTTCCTGGCTTGCCATTGGCTGTCCTCTTGCTATATCCTCACATGACAAAGAGAGGGTTCTAGCTCTTCCTCTTTTTATAAAGACACTAGTAATATCCACATACCTCATTTAACCCTAATTACCTCCAAAGGGTCTCAGTCTCCAAATACCATCATATGGGGAGGTTAGGGCTTCAACATGAATTTGTAGGGGGGCAAATATTCAGTCTAAAACACTGATCAAGTGAAAGATGAAGGGAGCCTTCAGAGAAACGTTTTTCTTTGTAATAAAAAATTGATACATGGGAGGGAACAATCCTCTTTGCTTAAAATAGCTTTAACCATCTCACAACAGACACAGTTATCACACACAAGCTATTAGAGAGAAGATCTGAAAGCCTTTTGGTCTCTGATGACCTATTTTAACACTTGAATTAACCAATCCTACTGTAGTCTTACTTCTAGATTTTTATTAAATGATAAAAGAATTATTACAGCTCAGGCTACTTTTACTAGTAGTTGCATCTTTTATTACTTGCAGAGTCTGAGTCAGTCTTCAACAAATATTTATTGAAATTTAAATGCATAAGTATGCGTTTAATATACAATATACATACATATTTATATTATACATATGTTCTGCATTCAGCTCTGTCATGTGTTTTATTAACTTGTAATATTATTTAGCATTTCATTAACATTATTACTTAACAAAGACATAACATGTCCTTGAAGGATTGGTGGAAGAAATATTTATTCCATATATTTTCTCAGCATTAAACCCATTACAGACACCTAGCATCTGCTTGTTGACTGAATACACTAATACATCTTGGAAAAGCGGTAAAGATAGGTATCTAGCAGAAGGGAAAGATGAATTCTGTTCTGATTTCTTTTAATGGTGTCATATGGAACAAAAATATATTGAAAGCCATCACTCCAATCACCCAGAAATCAGTAGGAGAAAGAAGGAAGAAAGGGAGGGAGGAAGGAAGGAAGGAAAGAGAGAGAGAAACAGAAAGGAGGGAGGGCGGTTGGTACATGTAAAGAACATTTTGTATACAAATGATGAACAGGTTGCAGAGGTCAATCACCCAATACTGAGGCAGCTTCAGAAGTAAAAGCAGATGGTAAAGCTTTTGCTTTTTCCTCTTGGCCAGAAAATCCCTGCTAATTGAAGTAGCAACTGAACAAGCTGCTCTTTCATTTCGCCAGCAATATTTATGTTTCACTTTGGTTCTGCATTTCATATGAAACATCACTACACCTCCTGCTTACTCCTTGTTTCTGGCATCTAAGCCATTCCCTGGCTTCCCTCAGTCCCTCTTCAATCTTCACAAGACTTCATGAAGAGTAGCAAATGAATAAACGACCACCATGTCTCAGACCATCCCTCAATCCAGTGAGAATGACAGTGAAGTAATTGAGTAAAAATGACCCATCTCAAATCAGAAATGGCATTCTCCTACAAGCTGGATGAATGCCAGCCTTGAGAGGAACAAAATGAAATGGGCAGGTCATCTTTAAGAATCTATTCTTAACTATAAAATGAGATATCTTTAGAGACAATCAGAGAAGTTTTTAGTTTCTTCATTCAGTTCTTGAAACTCAAAACTGTGGAATAGAATTAATGTTAGCAATAGTAGTTGGTACTATCTTAGACTGTGCTGCTGCTGCTGCTGCTAAGTCACTTCAGTTGTGTCTGAATTTGTGCGACCCCATAGACAGCAGCCCACTAGGCTCCCCCGTCCCTGGGATTCTCCAGGCAAGAACACTGGAGTAGGTTGCCATTAGACTGTGCTAAGTAGTTGTAAACAGAACTTTCTCATGGCCATTTTCATAAGACTATATTTTTTCCTTCCTGCAGTTCAGATTTGCTTTTCCAGAAATGGAAACAGCATTGAAAGTGCTGAGGAATTTGCTAACCCAGCTTGCCCACATATTTATATCACTGTCAGGATACAGTATTATATTTACTGAGATTAAGTTATCTGCTGTCAAAACTTAATGAAAATCACGGTGTGCCAAACCACACTTTAGAGATGGAAGCATCTATTTCATAATGCAAATCACATAGTAAGATGCTTTTGTTTACAGGTTTATGCTGTACAAAATGAAAATAGTCTAAAATACTGGGCACTTTGCAGATAGCAAAGACCAAAGTTGTAGAGTTTGAGAGAGAACTTCACATATTAGATACAGAAGTGGGTTGATGTCCCGCATCAGTCACTCACCAGCTGTGCATTCTTAATATCACCCACTTAACAAGTCGCCTATAAAATGATGGTAGCTCCTGCTCTGTCTGCCTCACTTATGATGAACAAATGAAAGCATGTATACATGTGGAAACATTACCTAAACTCTAAGAAGATGTATAAATAAATGGAAGAAACTTTGAAAACTGGCATTTTTCAATTCACCAAGTACTTCTACCTTCTCTAAGGATCAGTCTTCATAGCTAGCATCACAGTAGTCTAAAAATATAAGGAAACTTAAAACTTGTAAGGGTCAAGCTCCCTCATTTTACAAATACGTAACTTAAATCCAAGAAATACTAATGATTTATCCAAGGTTAAAAATAAAAGAAATAAATATTTGAGAAAGAAGTATAGATTAGAATCTATATTTTCCTAACTCTTAGTTCATTGTTGTTGCCTACTGAAAAAACTCCACTCTGTTAAGGGTAGAAGTGTTTACCAGAATTTACTGATTTAAAAATTATTTTACAGTGATGTGAAATTCTTCAGATCTAAGATATATTTTCAAAATAAAATCACATTTTATATTTATTATATCCTAGTTGGGTTTCAAGACAGATAATTATTTCATCTAAAAGTGAAAATCTTCAGAACAGAGACAGATAGCAGAGACAAGCATGGAATCAAGGTTTTCAACTAAGCCCAATGTTCTTTCCATTTTTCAGCTATCTCCATCATATTTTTATTACAAGGGATTCTGCTTCTTTTAATACTGCTGCATACTATATATTTTTAAAAGTAGGACAAAGTAAAATTAATTTTTCTGGGGGAGTCTTGTGATATCCTTTGCGATGTCTGGAGACACCCAAGAGTATCTCAAAACTAGGATGAAGAATACCTACACTAGGTTATTCTATCTCCCAAAGTAATTTGTCTCTTAATAACAATCATAATTACTTTCTACAGTATCCAGTCCCTGCCCTTTCTAACAGACAAACTATTCACTGAAGTTAGGCTCTCCATGGTAAAAAAAAAAAAAAAAAAGTCTCAATACTGTATGGCTGGAAACAGACTTTCATTCTCCCTATTCATTTTGTGCAAACCACACAGGGTGCCAATTCCCAAGTTCATCTATGAATATCTAAGCCTTGTTTCACTTTCAGAAAACTAGTTATTTCATTACACAAAAGCCTAGTTAAGTGAACTATTGTTTGTTAAAGACATGGAAAAAACATATAAATACCTAGTGTGCTGTGCATGCTAAGTCGCTTCACTTGTATCTGACTCTTTACAACCCCATGGACTTAGGCCTCCAGACTGGATCCATGGGGATTCTCCAGGCAAGAATACTGGAGTGGGTTGCCTGCCCTCCTCCAAGGGATCTTCCTGACCCAGGGATCAAACCTGAACCTCTTACATCTCCTGCATAGTCAGGCAGGTTCTTTACCACCAGTGTCACCACCGCTGCTGCTGCTGCTAAGTCGCTTCGGTCGTGTCCAACTCTGTGCGACCCCATAGACAGCAGCCCACCGGGCTCCCCCATCCCTGGGATTCTCTAGGTAAGAATACTGGAGTGGGTTGCCATTTCCTTCTCCAATGCATGAAAGTAAAAAGTCAAAGTGAAGTCGCTCAGTCATGTCCGACTCTTAGTGACCCCATGGACTGCAGTCTACCAGGCTCCTCCGTCCATGGGATTTTCCAGGCAAGAGTACTGGAGTGGGGAGTGCCACCACTAGACCTGCTTAAATCAGCATTTTGAAGTATTCACTGTATCTAAAAGGTCCCAACCATCCTTTTGTGCTCAATGATCATCTGCACCAAGCCTGTCTACCCTCTACCTGCTTCTACCACAAGCAACCTAGAACTATCTTTCTTCCATGAGGATGCTTCTAATGCAAGTTGCAGAGTTATTCTTATTTGAGTCTTATCTCTTACTTTTAATAAAATGGGCTTGCTCTCTGTGAAAATGGTTTCTATGTCAGTAAACATAGAGTAGCAGTAACATGTGGTTCTGCATGCAATGTGTCTATGGATCTAGTCTATGGGGTTTGGTGAGGTGGAACTGAGAAGAAGAAAGAAAAAAGAAAAAGCGAAGACAAAATCTTGCCTTTGATCTTGAAAATATGCTAGGTAAAGGAAGCCTAGATGTAGATTTTCATTCTGGAAAAATGAAAAGTATCTTTTTTTCTAATTCACTGATATCTGGCTACTAATAAAACTGGTCACCAAAAAGCCATGGATAAACTGTAAGTGAAATGCTTTGCAGTCTCTGGAATGGAAGTTGCCAAAAGCCATCAAAATTCCCTTGGGGATGCTTGCTCCATAGCAAACATCAATTTAAAAATTAGTACAATTAAAGAGAAGAATAGCCTTTCTGGGCATCAATAGTGCAATCAAGTAGGAGGACCCCAGATGCCAGTCATCAGAGCGAATCAGATGAACAGTGGCATCTTCTAAGATCTAAACCAGAAACACCAAAAATAACTTCTTGCCCTTCCACCTGGGCGTCTAATTTCCAACAATACAAGAATACAGATTCTCTTTCCTTCTTCCCAGGGCACAGCTAGAAGTTAACTGAGTGGAGAAGAGCCCTGACATTTTGCATCTCACGTTGCCAGATTTGCTTGTGGATATAGTCCTGAATGAAGAAAACCAAGAGTCAGATTTATTTTATGTAATTCGCTAGGGACAGCCACAGCAAAATGTCAAAAAATGAATCTGTGTTTCCAGCTTATCCAGGAATAGGTCCCAGGAAGACCTTCTGACTCCACTGGAACTGGAGAGAGTGGGCTTCTTCTGAGTTAACTAAAAATGCTGATAGCAAATAGCTGGTTACTGCTTAAGCACAGATGTCACTTCATTGTGTCAACTTGGAAATGATCAGCACAATCTGGCAGGTGCAATTTTTCTCACACTGTGAGTGTATTTGGGTAGGTGCTATTCTTCACTGAGGTCATACATTGTTTTAATATGCAGTTTTTTTTTACTCATACCACAGGAGGAAAAAGATTCTCAAATGCATATTCAAAATAAAAAGACTGGTGCTAAGATTTAGTAAGGGATAGAAAGGGTTACTAAACACTTTATCAATTAGTAGAACATGGGTAAATCCTACCACTGGGGTCACCGTTGCTACACATGTTCCCAGTTCAGTTCAGTCGCTCGGTCATATCCGACCCTTTGTGACCCCATGGACTGCAGCATGCCAGGCTTCCTTGTCCATCACCAACTCCTGCTTGCTCAAACTCATGTCCATCAAGTTGGTGATGCCATCCAACCATCTCATCCTCTATCGTCCCCTTCTCCTCCTGCCTTCAATCCTACACATGCTCTAAACCTCTACAAAATCCAGAAGAAGGAAAAACAGCCTTTTGACAAACGCAGAAAATACTTTCTAAAATACTTAACCCAGTGGCCTCTTCTATGGCTATGATGCATTTGTTATTATTTGCATATCACCCCATTTGGTTACAGACCTTGACTTCCCTTGTCATCACTGAAAATTGCCATAGGAACTCAAAGTAGAGTGTTACTGAAGGGTACCAAAACGTAAAATAGTACCTTACAGTCTGCAGGGGCCACTCTGGGTTCTGATAGCTAGCTTTAAAAAAAACATAATTATGTTGGTAAGATCAGTGGCTCTCTTGCCTACGTTGAAGAAAATAACTCCAGTGTCAGGAGTTGCAACTTAGAAATAAGCAACAGAGTATAGTTCTAGGTAGTCTGCTGTGCAGTATGATTGATAGATGTGTGTCTTTGAATCTTTCTGTCTGTCTCTGTATTAAATTATACAGCCTAAATCTGCAAGGAATACAGAGCCATACATTCTTTAGAGGATGTAAGCACGGGGTAGCCAGTAATGTGCTAAGTGCTAGAAAACAAAGAAGTATAAGACATGATCATTGCTTCAAGGTGCTCCAAGAACCACTTGAGAAAAACCATAGTCAACAAAATGGAAGAATATATGAACACAAGAGTGTTCATATATATGATAACTATGGTTTATAAGTGCTATAGCAGCTCTTAAAGTGGCAGAGAGCCTGATATGTAAAGCAGCTGGAAAAGCCTGATTCAGTAAATTCTACATAACTATGCTTGCCTGGAAAACCCCATGGATGGAGGAGCCTGGTAGGCTGCAGTTCATGGGGTCGCTAAGAGTCGGACACAACTGAGCGACTTCACTTTCACTTTTCACTTTCATGCATTGGAGAAGGCAATGGCAACCCACTCCAATGTTCTTGCCTGGAAAATCCCAGGGACGGGGGAGCCTGGTGGGCTGCCCTCTATGGGGTAGCACAGGGGGTTGGACACGACAGAAGCGACTTAGCAGCAGCAGCAGCAGCATGCTTATAATAATCATCATCATCTTTATATTATTGTGCAGTACATATTTGTGTATTATATAACATAAATATACTAATATAATTATTGAAAGCTCATTATGTGCTAGGTCTTTCCCATAGTAGCTTCACTATAATATTACAGATAAAAATAATTACCATAACTTTTAAGATTAAAACTCCAGATTAGGCACTTTATAAAAGATCTCACACGCTAGTAAAGTAATGCTCAAAATTCTCCAAGCCAGGCTTCAGCAATATGTGAACCGTGAACTCCCTGATGTTCAAGCTGGTTTTAGAACAGGCAGAGGAACCAGAGATCAAATTGCCAACATCTGCTGGATCATGGAAAAAGCAAGAGAGTTCCAGAAAAACATCTATTTCTGCTTTATTGACTATGCCAAAGCCTTTGACCTGTCTCTTANAGGTACTCTATTGGTTTTGGCATACATGGACATGAATCTGCCACGGGTGTACACAAACCCCCAAACATGAACCGCCCTCCCACCTCCCACCCCACATCATCCCTCCGGATCATCCCCATACACCAGCCCCGAGCATCCTGCATCCTGCATCGAACATAGACTGGCAATTCATTTCTTACATGATAGTATACATATTTCAATGCTATTCTCCCAAATCATCCCTCCCTCTCCCTCTCCCTCTGACACATATATATGGAATTTAGAAAGATGGTAATGAGGACCCTGTATGCAAGACAGCAAAAGAGACACAGATGTGTAGAGCGGACTTTTGGACTCTAAGAGTTATTTTTCACTTTGGAATGGTGTTTTGGTTTAAGAAAGAACATGTACATAACTTTCAACCTATCATGGCATTTACATAAAAGCTTGTATAATGCTTTTATAACTATTCAAACACAATTTTTATTTGTTTTTGATTGAGGTAAGAAATTTAAAGTCCATCCATTAAGGTGGTGGGGGGGAATGAATCTACAGCAGATATAAATAACATGATTCCATTTCAGCCCAACTCTTCCTCAGAGGTATACTCTAGTTTATTGAGTTACTTTTAAAGGCATGTTCACTTAGTTTCTACACTATCCAAATAGAGATAATTTAATTTCTAGATCTACTGATTCTTGTTAGATTTGCAACTTTTCTTCTACATAATTGTTGAATTTGGTTTTTCATCAGAACATCATGGAAGATTATATATCACTTAGAGAATTCAAGAAATTTAAACCCTGACAATCCTTATAATTCAGATAATGTAGATAGTTTCATAAAAATGTTGTTAACTGTCTCAATGGTCTTTAATTTGTAAATTAGCTACTTATTATGTACTTTGTGGTAAATGGAATAATAGCCCTCTTTTCATTTCTGTTTCCATTTATTTCTTCCCTCTTTTCTTTTACTAACTTATTTCAAAAAGATTTAGAATAAATGGAGCTATATTTCTTATGTATTTTAAAAATGAATAATTTATAAGCTTTCCAATTATATGAAACATTCAGTGTAATTTATTTTATTGTAACTTGAAATTCACCAATCTCAGTTTAAATGAGATAACAGGCATTTGTTCTTACCGGCAGCCAGTGGGAAAGATAGAAAAACATTATGTGTTTCCCAAGAGTCTAATGGGAAAAGAATGGGGTTGTGCATTTTGTCCAAAACTCCCACTCCATGGAAACAACAAACTGTCTGTACGACCTGTTCTGGGCTTTTGTATTTCAAAATCAATTACTGTAAATGTAGTCGTAATATGAAAGAAATAGGAAAGACCTCGTATAAGGCAAAATAGGTCCACATAATTTTGGTCTTAGAATGTCAAAATAACAGAAATTTTATCGTGAATTTCTGAAAACTTACAGAGAAAAAAAACATCCATCAGCATGTGATTTGGAGGTTCCCTGCCCTTAAGGCAGAGGCACCTAATACTCAAGTCTGTGTTGTCAAAAAAAAAAGTGGAAAAAAAATAATAAACATCAGCACTTTCTAACCATTGTTTTATGTTTAAAAAATTAGATCAAAATCCACTGCTAATTTCTTTGAGTTGAGTCTCTCTTTTCAGTCTTCAACACATTGGCTTAAAGTTACATGTACCCATCACTGTCACCATTTCAAGGTGGCACAGCATAGATTTTATGAGCAAGGACAGACTGCATGACTTCAAATCTCAGTTCTGTCAGTTAATAGCTCTATGACCCTGGGCAAGTTACTTGATTTCTCTGAGCCTCAGTTTTATTGTCTGTAAAGAGAGAATAAGACTGCTACCCTATTAGTGAAAGTGAAGTGAAGTCGCTCAGTCGTGTCTGACTCTTTGTGACCCCATGGACTGTAGCCTACCACGTCCCTCAGTCCATGGGATTTTCCAGGCAAGAGTACTGGAGTGGGTTGCCATTTCCTTCTCCAGAGGATCTTCCCAACCCAGTGATCAAACCTGGGTCTCCCACATTGTAGACAGACAGTTTACCATCTGAGCCTCAAGGGAAGTCCTTATTAGTAGCAAATATCAAATATTAGTACTGCTATCAAATATTAGTACAGTGTCTAACACAAAGTAGGACCTATGTGTTGCCTTTCATTTCTATTATTTCTAAGGTCTCTGAAATGGAAATATTATGAGCCCTATGTATTAAACATTTGCAACAAAAGATAAATGTGATGCCACACATATACTTATTTTTTCATTGTTTGAAACTTTTTTCTCAAGTATACACTTAGGACTTAAGTTTCAAGATATATAGATTATCTCACCAGATAAACTGAGGCCTTATTTACTAAAACAGGGAACATAGAGAGAGATATGAGAGAGACGGAAGAGGTAGGAGGAAAGTGCCAAGAGTTACATTTAAGACATGTAAAACTTGAGACATATATGAGATATTCAAGTAGCAATGTTAAATACAATTTTGTATGCCAACATCTGAATCTAAGGAGTTCACACTAAAGGTAGAAAGGCGAGAGTCATAGGTATATAGACAGTATATAAGGATATGTGAATGGATGAGATTACATAGATGGAGGGTATTAAATGAGAAGGACTCTGAAATAAAGAACTGAGTAACTTCAACTATTAGAAGGTAGGTAGAACAAAAGAACTGGAAGAAAGCTGGATAGGATAAGTCACAGCGAGAGAAGGACAGCCAGATGTGTGAGGTGTCATGGGTACACCGTGCTTCTGGGATGAAGGAGTCATAAAATATCAAAGAGAGATTGAACAAGATGATAACTAAAAAAAAAAGTGTCTAATGAATTTGATGATGGGAAGGCTAATGGTAGTCCTAGAAAAAACAGTTTTGGCTGAATTCTGCAGGGAAGCTGCTATGGAGTGGGTTGAATTGTTCATGTCGTTTTGCATTTATCATAAAAAACTTTCATAGAGCTTGGCCATGAAGGAGGGTTAAGAAAAAAGGGCAAAGGGATAGATATCATTAGGTGAAGAGGAAGGTTTTTGGGTTTATTTGTTTTGAGGATTAGTGTAATCCAATGTTGAAGACTCAAGGCAAGAAAGAAGAATAAAATGAAAGGCTGAGTCCCTGGGTAGACAAGCAAGGTAAGACACCAAAAAAATAATCACCAAGTATAATATGAGAAGAAGAAAGCGGAGATGGTGGGAATATGAGAGTTCTCTTCTACTGGTTTCTAGCTTTGTTTTCTTCAGTGGTATAAAAAGTGTGGGGCAAGGACTGTGTAATCTGTGGATTTGTTTGAGGAAAATGTGGAGTCATTGTTTTATAGCTTGTTTGTTACCTCAAGTGGTGGAACATTGTTTGGTGACTAAATGATGTTGCATTACAGAGTGGAAAGGGAACTGGTCTAAGAATTAGGATTCTTGGGGCCCTTATTTGAGATATGCCTCTAAATTAATATGTAATCTTGAGTTAAACACATTGAAAATCTCTGAACCTCAACTTTTCTTTTCCTGTAGAGGAAGACTGATCTAGATCATTTGGAAAGATCAACATTTAATTGATGCCATTCATTGTTTTATTATAGAATTTAAATATAATCTTCAAAACTTCAAAATAGCTACATTATAGGCTTATTTTGTGTTCACAGACTAAATTTGTAAAATTCTCTAGGTTTTCAATATACTCTTTCTAAAATTTGTCCTCAGTTATCTATAGGATGTTTTCAATTTCTTAAGTTTGTCATGGAGAAATTTTAAAATAATTTCATTATTTGAGTGCTAAATTACAAAATCTGTCGGTACATAAAATGTAGAATTAAACACAAAAATCAGTTGAATGTTTGGTATTATGGAGGGATTGCCTTTGAGGAGAAAACTACACCACCACCCATAACATGTTCATCAAGAATTTTCCATCTCCTCCTCCTCCACTGCTTTTGTGATTTTAAGTGTGTTTATAAATTTCTATTCAGTGACAATCCAATAAAACATGGGCAATAAATCTTTCCTTTCTTCTCTGACCAAAATTTTTGGTCTTAGCCAACTTAAGAGTGTAGTAAACGGCATTTTATTTTTGCCTTGGGGTAGCCATTTTCTGTCACATGAAACATAAATATACATAAAAGTAATGAGCTCTCATAGAAAACAGTGTGGGACAGAGTTGCCTGACTTTAATTTTCCAAAATGCAAGGGGATGCAATTAACTCCTCAGTTGTTATTAGCCTGTTAGAAGCTGGGTCTCTTCAGCAAATTATAGCACCCAGAGCACCCACAATGATGTTGTATACTCAGTATTATTTATTTGTTTTTGATTTACAGCCCTGCAGAAGAAGTCCTGAGACTTACGAATTAATAATGAATAGAGTCAAGTTCAAGTTGCAGCTCTGTCTCTGCTCTAATTGTGTGCCTGCCCATTGGCCTTTGTTTTAAAGTGGATGTGTGCCAGGACTGGAGTGAAGCACTTGCCTCAGGAGAGCAACATTTAAGGGGGAACCACAACCTCAATGACAAAGCAATATTTAAAAATCAAAACTAAATATCAAATTTTTTATGATGAATAACATCAAAAAATTTTTAAAAGACAGGATCTGTAACAGTGGTGTGCTCAGCAATACTGGGGCCTGAGACAAAAGGAAAACTCAGTAAACTGATACTTTCTTGATTCAAAATTCTGATGTTGTTCATCACGTATTTTTGCATTATTTTTTTGGTCAAATATTGTACTAATTACTGAGTGTTTAGTGCACCCTTAAGTTTTACACCCAAGTGAATGGTTCACTTGCCTCACCCTAGACTCTATTAAATTTACCAACAAAATAGTTGGCATAGCAGGATACACTGTACCCATAACTTGTTCCTTCTGCCATTAAGCAACACAGTTCTTTGTGGATATCAACTACTATTTATCCCACCACTTTCTCTCCTTTTAGTTTCTGTAGAAGGATTTATTCATATATTGCACTAGGGAAAAAAAAAAATTCTTCTGGGTGACTCTCAATGCTTCAAATAACCAAAACAACCTACTATATCAGGGGAGATAAAGAGTATTTCCAAGGAAAAAATAAATCTCACATTTTGGCTCAAAATCAGGCAATAGTTGCAAGGGGGCAGATGCAAAGGTATAACATTTTTCAACTTGAGAAAGCCAGTGAATGTCTCTATGCATATACCTAAAAATGCACTAAGAGCTTCTGTCCTTTTCTCTCTTGAAGCACAGAAGGGATGAATGAGCATAGTGAAATGATTATAAGGGGGCCGTATCCACCCTCAAAAGGCAAGTAAACAAAATTCTAAACTCTCAGATATCTGAGATCTACCTTTGTTATTATTTCACTGTACAAACCATTCTCTTTTCCAGCATTTTTTCGAGCTCAATTTTCACAATCAGGGGGTGGGTTGATCCGTGTGTGATACTCTAACTAGAATTTAAGCTTCCTGAGGGGAAGAACCATGATGCCTATTCACTTCTCTTTATAAAAAATGGGAGAGAATCACTTCACTGTAGGTGGATGGGGGTAACTCTCACTCTAAGCAATGACATATGAAAGGACTTTCAAACCAAAGAAGCCAAAGGTGTGGCAGGGAACACGGGCTTAAACAGGGTGAGGATCACTGTGGCCATCCTTCTATCATGAGACTGGCAGGAGGAGATTTCAAGAGAAGGCCACACCGAAGTAGGAAAAGCCTTTATTCTTTGCCCACTGCTCCTCCTAACTGGTTCCCCAAAAGACAGACCCAGGAAGCCAGCAATGACAGCCTCAACTTCCTATTTCTTTTAAATTGATGTAAGGAAATCTTAGATAAATTTCAAGGTCTAGTTTAAGTTTTTCCTCATTTGTAAGACCTCTGGGATTTATATTGTATCAGATCATGTTGGTCTTGATTATATTCCATTCTGCATTCCTTAATGTAGCATGTATGGTAACTTCACGTGAATTAAAAAAAAAAAAAAAGGTGCAACTTTATCAAGACATATAGCTGCTGAAATATCTATCAAAATGATGGCTCAAATATTAAGTGATCAATGACTATAAGGTGAATGGTGCCTCCCAGAATCTGTAACATAGAAACTGTGCAGCGCCACATAGTAGCTGCTGTCCCAATGCTATTTGGTCATTGTTATGACACATTTTTGCCTTACAGCTACAGAGGAAAGTTAACTTCTTTCTTTCCTTTTGTTTTCATTTTTTGTTGGTTAGCACAATGTTAAGCCCATAGAAAACATTTAGTAAATACTTCCTGACTGCTGAATTGAAAGCTTCCCTTAAAAGAGAAGCCTAATTGTAGAAATACAGGTGATTTTGCTTTGCCTTTTATTTGTTCTATTTTAAAAAACTTTTTATTACATGTTGGGGTATAGTTGATTAACAACACTGTGATAGTTTCAGGTGACTAGCAAAGAGATTCTATATTTTGAATGGTTCTACAAGCATGTGCTGTCTTTATAAATAGACAAAAATGTTTTAAACTTACCCAAAAGCTAGAACCTAATTACTTATTTTATGGCCAAGCCTACATACATGACTGTACCTTATCTAATTTGAGAAAAAAATGCCCTGTAATTTATAAAAGTTAATACAATACTACATGATTCAGGGCATACAATGTCTTCATCATCTCCTTAAAGAAAAAAGATCTCATTACTTTTAGGCTACATTTAAAATTTCCATGATAAGATCGGTAATTGTTCTGCAACAAGCAGTATAGACAATCTTTCAAATACCCATGCTAACAGGGTTGAATTCTTATATTCTGACTTCAGTTTATTTAAACCAAATGGACATTTTGGTATTTTTTCTGATCCTAGCACAAATGTAGAATGAAACCCTGTCTCGCAAAAGGTCAACTCGAACTCAAATATAAATCTAAATCTCAAAAAAGAGTTGTATTGACATTCAGGATTTTCTTTGATTTTGTTCTGTAAAATAATCAGGAACATTAGTTGGTCTCCCTTAAAAATGCATTTACCTAATATTCACTTTTGTGGGTGCTGGGAGATTAGTAGTGAAACTTAGGAAAGAGACACAGTGAGCACAGACTATTACAAAGTTCAGTTCAGTTCAGTTCAGTCGCTCAGTCACGTCTGATTCTTTGTGACCCCATGAATTGCATCACGCCAGGCCTCCCTGTCCATCACCAACTCCCAGAGTTCACCCAAACTCGTGTCCATCGAGCTGGTGATGCCATCCAGCCATCTCATCCTCTGTTGTCTCCTTCTCCTCCTGCTCCCAATCCCTCCAATGAGGGATTTTCCAATGAGTCAACTCTTCACATGAGGTGGCCAAAGTACTGGAGTTTCAGCTTCAGCATCAGTCCTTCCAAAGAACACCCAGGAATGATCTCCTTTTGAATGGACTGGTTGGATCTCCTTGAAGTCCAAGGGACTCTCAAGAGTTTTCTCCAACACCACAGTTCAAAAGCATTAAAGTTATAGATACTTAAAACATTCTTAAAAAATCTATTCTCTATCATGTGTATGGCTTTGTACAATTGAAATAAGCACCCCACCACAAACACAAATGAAAGAGAAGTTCACTAATTTTCACTCACCAATGCTGGTAGAAGACCCCCATGGGTTATTAAATCTGAGAGATGTGTGAACAAACATGATAATAAGCAAGTAAAGTGCATCGTAAAATATACTGCATTCATTTATTGTGACAACCAGGGTATAATTATACTAGGAAATGTACTGCACTTTAGTCAGTGAAAGTAATAAAATCTGAACACCAGGAGACCTTTCTCAAGTCTGTGCTATTAAACTATTTTTGAGAAGAAGGTGAACTATCTAAAAAAAACTGGAGGAATGTTCACTTTTACAGATTAGCAAAGCAGCAGTTGGCCAGAGTCTTTTGTAGTCTAATAAATAAAACCTCATTGTTTTTTTTCCTCTGGATACAGCACCAAAGAACATCCTCCTCCATTCTGTGCAATTATAAGGCCTAAATTTGTATGGATTACTTATGCAATTCATTCTCCCATTAAGGCAGTAGAAAAAAAAAAAGCTGTATGGAAGTGCCTCTAAAAAATTGTAAGTAGAAAAGCAGGAGAAATTTTACAGAAATATAAGGAGACAAAGGGACCCCAGAGATGATAATGTTGTAAGATGTCAAGTAGGTGTCATGATTAAAGCATTAATGGAGGTCACTAGGAAAAGTGAAAGGAACATGCAATTTCAGATTAGGAAACCCAGGGCTTCCCAGAGTGAACTGCAATTTGGGAAAGTGTAGTTAATTGAATTTCATGACATTTTTATGAAAATTAAAATGCATATCTTTTACTACCCTAATAGTTTTATTGCTACTGTGAGATTTATGTGAAGTGATATATCAAAGAGCATATGCAGCAATTCACTAAAGACCACAAGAGTGGATTACTACAGTTTTCTTTTGTGCTTTGGCAGCCGACAATCAAAATCATAATTACAGGTTTGGAACCACCTGCCAAATAAATGAACAGAACCACGTTGTTCCACACAAAATAGAAGCAATTCTAACATTAAAAAACAAAATGAGTGTTAAACCAGAGGGGCCTTCAGGGACAGCTTAGGGAAAGCTGAGTATTTATTTTTTCCTAACTACTAAATGAATAACTCTTATATTATCCCATTTACTGGCCCAGAAAGAAGTAGTGTCTGCCAAGACCTTTGTGATTAAACGAGACCATCCAATGAAACACCTGCATTCTGAGTTTCTTGGGAGGGGGCTTGTGGCTTCAGACCTCTTACAGGCAGGTTCACAGTAAATCCTAGATTTTAGTGCTTATTCCTTCTAATGCATTGAAGCAGGAAGCAAGGATTAGCCAGCCTCACTTGGATCAAACTGTTGCCTTGGCATGCATTTTGCCTACTAAACCACTGGTGATTACCAAAAGTCAGTGTGATGTAAAAACAGTGGTGTCAAGACGGTGAATCTATACCAAATTTTTCAAATTAGGAATTCTGATTTACTAAACAAGTTACGCCACACACATGTAATATTTCTGTCTGAATTTCCCTAGATTTCATTTTCTATGAGAATTCTCAGTTCCTTAAGTGTACTTAGTCACTCCTTGCTCTGCCCCAGTTACATACCTCTATTAGAGCAGTGCATCTCACACTTTAATGTGCACATGAATCACCAGGGATCTTGTTAAATGCAGATTCTGATTCAGTAGGTGTGTCGGGGGAGGGGAGGTCTGCGAGTCTGAATCTCTAATGAGCTTGTAGGTGCTTCTGGTCTTCAGACCACATTTTGAACAGGAGAATATTGAAGGGAGACAAGATGGAAAAGTAGAACTTGAGCTCACCTTCTCTCACAAAAACATCAAAATCATAACTAACTGCTGAACAACCACTGACAAGACTGAAATATATTAAAAAAAAAAAAAACTACATCCAAAGACAAAGAAAATATCATAACAAGATGGCAGAAGGGGTGTTTGCATTATATAATCAAAACCCATACCAACTGGGTGGGGGACCCACAAATGAAAATAATTATATTGCAGAGGTTTTCCTGTGGGAATGAGAGTGCTGAGCACCATGTCAGGCTCCGCTGTGTGGGAGTCTTGTATTAGGAGGAGGACTTCCCAGAGCGTTTGGTTTTGATGGCCAGCAGGGCCTGAGTGTAGGAGCTCCTAGGGCCAGGGAAACAAGGATTCCACTGTTGGCAGGTGCACCCAAGGCAAATCCGTAACTCCACAGAAGCCTGGGCCAGACCTACCTAAAGGTCTTAGAGAGTCTCCTGGGGGGCAGGGGTTGTCTGTGGCCCGTCGTTGGGGCAAGGACACTGGTGGTAGAGTCCCCAAGGAATATTCCTCAGTGTAAACCCTTCTAGAGGTCACCATTTTGGCCCTGAGGTCTGGCCCCATCCAACAGCCTACAGGCCAAAGTTCTGGGGTACCTTAGGCCAAACAACCAATAGGGTGGGAACACAGTCCCACCCATCGACAGATAGGCTGCCTAAAATTGTCTTGAGCCACAAGCTACCTCTGGACATGCCCTTTGACATGGCCCCGCCCACCAGAGGGACAAGATCCAGTTCCAACCACCAGTGGGCAGGCAGGTACCGGCCCCTGCCACCAAAAAGCCTACATAAGACCCTGAATCAACCTTACAACCCGGGGTTAGACACCAGAAGCAAGAAGAACCACAATCCTGCAGCCTGCAGAATGGAGCCCACAAACACAGAAAGTTAGACAAAATGAGACAGCAGAGAAATATATTCCAGATATATTCCTTCTTGTTCCAGAAGGAACAAGATAAAACTTCAGAAGAACTAAGTGAAATGGAGACAGGCAATCTACCTAAAAAAAAAAAAAATCAGAATAATGACACTAAAGATAATCCAAGATCTTGGAAAAAGAATTGAGGCAAAGACTGAGAAGATATAAGACATGTTTAACAAAGAGTTAGAAGATTTAAAGAACAAACAAAGAAAATATAATAACTGAAATGAAAATACACTAGAAAGAATCAATATCAGAAAAAATGATTCAGAAGAATGAATAAGTATGCTGGAAGACAGATTGGTAGAAATCACTGCCATGGAACAAAATGAATAAAAAAGAATCAAAAACAATGAAGACAGTTTAAGAGAAACTCTGGGACAACATGAAACACACCAACATTTGGACTACAGGGGTCCAGAAGGAACAAACTATTAAAGCATTGATAAAATTGTAATAATCTGTACACATACCAGTCATTTCCTCTTGTCTATGAGCTCCATGAAAACAAAGGTAAGGGGAGCATTGCAATAGATACCAACGTTGACCAGTTTGGAGTACAGTAAGCATCTTACTATACATTACCTGCAGTTCTCAAAACAGCCCTGCAGTGTGTGTTACCATGGTCTCATTTTACAGATGAAAAAGCCAAGTCTCAGATACATTAATCAACCTGATGATGGCTGACAGAATGCAATTCTGGGTCTATTTGTCTCCAAAGTCTGTGGTCTTTCCGCATCCTCCTTTTGTTCATTTCTGTATACACATAGTCTAATAGTGTACTTGATGCTACAGAAAATGCTCCAAAGATGTGTTTGGCTCTGTGAATATTTTATCTGTAGATTCTCCTTTGCTCATATCATTTCCCTTGAATGGAATGCCCTCCCTGCCTCTCTCTTAACTGATTGAGATCCACCTCACTTCTTGGCCTACTACAAGCATTATTGTGCTTGCTGCTCTTTCCGCTGAGTTCACAAATGCCAATTGTTTACACCACACAGTAAGTACTTAAATTACTAGTTATCTTATGAACAATGTGTTATATTCATTGTGTAAATAGTTTTTGAGTAGGTATTAAGCCTCGAGCATTATCGTAAGCACTTGTGACAGGTCATGAAACAAAACATACACTATTCCCTACTGCCCTAGGTCTTGGGAATCATTCTTCCAAGATGAAAACTCATTTGAGGACAAGGATCCAATCGGTTCACTTTCCATATATCTCATTGTTTTTTACATAGCAAGTGCACAATTAGTAATAGTCTAAGATTCAGATAACTTACCAGGCAAATATGTTCCTAATCTATAGGAGAGTCTTACGCCCAGGGCCCTCTGTTTTTGTACAAGTGACCCTTCGAAGGTGGGAAGGATGCTTTCATAATGTTTCTTATTTCCCACTGGCAGTGTTTCAGGCCAGAAGCAGAGGTATTAAAGTCTCCTACCCAGTACATATATCAGCTGGAGGAACAGAATTCACTAAAATGAAATCATAGCAGTTTTCAGTAAAAAGAAATTATCTTTTCAGAAATATAGAAATTGCAGGCAGAAGACGCAACTCCATGAAAGGTCATCTCCACTGTTGAAGATGATCCCTTTCCTCCTTACACACTAAAACTCAAGACCCGAAACCTACTATTAAAAACTAGGAAATATCACATGCTTATAATTTCATAAATGTTTTCGACAAATGTTTTTAACATTTAACTTAAAGAGAGAAAATGTAACTTCCTGTATTATTCAGAATGTTCTATATTCTATAATATTTCATAAGCATCATTTTTTAAAGTCTGTTCATTCACTGAAGGTATACAAAGCTTTTCTCTTTAAAGCTGTGGACTTCATAAAATCTCATTAGGCATGCTGGTCACATGTATTAATATATATTAGTATAGGATTTTTGCCTAAAGATGAGTGATTTCAATGAGAAAATAAGACTAAACTTGCTCTGTATCAATTCTTCCTCATATTTAAAACTACCTATATTGTGAAAATTTGTTTATATGAATTCATTTTGCATGTGTTCTAAAATATTTAAAACTAAAATAAAGAAAGCATGTGAATCTCAATTTGACTATTTTATTTAATATTAAGAGACTACATGATGCCATCTATGGATGCAGATCATGGAAAGTGAGACAAGATTCTTGATCTTATTAATATGTGAATGTTAATAAGGAGAATACAACTTTATATTAGATAAAACTTTTGTAAAATAGCTGTCATAATTCTTATTAAGAGAGAATGGTAGGAGAATAAAAATTTTAATATAAAAACCCAGTACATAGTAAATGTTCAATAAGTTGCTGTATTCTGATCATATTTATAATTATATATCCCTAATCACTTGGGTTTTCTTAACCACTAAAAGCAATTGAAGTATGATAAGTAATTACATTTAGTGTTTAGCTAAGCAAGTACACAGGCATGACCCTGAATCAGTAAAAATTTTCAATTTAAAACAAAGTTTATATAAATAGATATTTTAAAGAATTTATAAATAAATAACTATACAAACATGAAAGAAACACATAGCAGATGCCTTTGTCTTGTGTTTCAGGATTAATTCAAAGTTTCCTTTTTCAAAGAGGAAGACACCCCATTAATCAGATTTCTTTCCCCAAGTTCTTTTTTATAGGACTTGGCAGGAAAGGTCTTTGGCTAAAATATAACTTAAGATTAGTGTTGTGTGACTGAGCTGTAGGCTGCGTCCTAGAAGAGCCTTAAACATGAGTAAAAATAGCTCTCAGGGTTGGGAAAAGAAGGGAAAGAATATAGTGATAATGAATCACAAACTCCTGGAGCTCTAGGGACCTTAAAGACCAGGCAAACCTAATCTCTTATTTTATAACGGGGAAATTGAGGCCCACAGACTCAAGGGACTTGTTCAAAGTCATATGTTGGAATCTTGATGGAATGGCCCACATATAAATCATTCTTTGTGAGTAAAGATAAAAAAGAAAAATGTAGATCTTACTAGATATGAGATCTTTGTTAATGAGAAGGGCAATCATATCTGGGGTACTGAATTGGGATCATATTTATAAGCAAATGGAAAAGATAGGTAAAGATGTGGAACATTTCAGGCAATGAGAAAGGATGCCATGTGAAGAACATACTATCTCATATGAATGGCATATGGTTTTCTTGACTCAACTTTCTTTTAGGCTAAAATATGTATGCAAAGAGTCGGACATGACTGAGCAACTGAACTGAACTGAACTGAATGTATGCAGATAAGAATAATTTTATAGTTTCTAGCCCAAATAAATTATCAGAGTATTACTCTGGAAAACCACAAAGACTATTAATAGAAGGATATGCACTTGGATTTACTCATTTTTCTCATATTGAAAGGAAAATTTTGACTTGAACTTGATTTTTATAGCATGATAATGTGAATGGGAACTTTTCAAACATTTTTAAAGATGGCCGGCCCAATGAAGATGTTAATAATAAAAATGAAAATTTGTTTTTTTTTTTCAAATTACCATGCAAGAAATATCTAAGATGGTATTGAAATCACCTTTTAAATCTAGTCATGATGCTTTACTTATGAAAATTCTTCAGGCACACTTCCTTCATTCCATTAAAGTTTTTGTTATATGGAAAGCATAGAACCAACAAGATGAGTTTACAGATCATCTGGTCTAGCAGTTCTCAGATTTTGGGTGTATCAGAATTACCTGGAGGCTCTTATGATACAGATTTCATATAGCTCCATCCCACAGTTTCTAATTCAGGAGGTCTGGAATGTAGGAATATTTATTTCTAACAAATTCACAGGTTATGTTGACAATGTTGGTCCAAGAAACACATTTTGGGAACCACTAATTTAGTCCAGCCTGCTCATTTTACAACCTTCTTTTTTATTTAGGTAGACACATTCTAGTATTCTTGGAATTTATTTTTTTATACCCTTTCTCCACCTCTCCAACAACTAAGCAAGTTCTGTTTCTGAGGCTGTCACTATGGACTTGTGTGGTTTACAAAGACTGGGAGGTAGAAAATGCTGATCATCCTATTAAGCTGATATTAGGTAAATTCTCCTAAAATACTGAACCAGAGCAAGAAGGCCAAGTTACTCTTTTGCACCTGGTATAGTTGTATCACACAAATGCTATCATCATATTTAATATGAAAAAAAAAATAAGAACATTTTGACTCCCATCTATATAACATCACATAGGGACTGGACTCTTCCAGAACTGTTGCGAAAGCAACATTTAGAGAATTCTTCAAGGACACTGGTGGACTCACTAAATCAGGGCACATGAGTGAGATGTTATTATAGGAAACATAGTATCATTTTCCTCACAGAGAGCTTATGTTATTGCTGGGAAAACACCCCAATATTGCAAAATCGTAAAGTTCAGCTAGAAAATATCAAATATGCAATGTAGCATTTCATAATGATGTGATTATTCCTGCAGGTATCAGCTAATTAGTGAGAAAAAAGAAAACTGAACAAAAAATTCTTGAAACAACTAAAGGTCTAAAAATTTGTTAGATTTAATGTGATAATACACCAATCAGGACATCAGCAAAATTTGAAGAAAATAGAAAGTGATGCTTTTAAATCCATCTTCCATGGTACGTGTACACACATACACAAGCACACACACACACTTACCCACATCCCCCTGGACAGACAGACAGACAGACACATCTTTACTCAAAGCACTTTCTTTCTGGCTATGTAAGGCATCCGGTCCCAACACTTCATGGGAAATAGATGGGGAAACAGTGTCAGACTTTATTTTTTGGGGCTCCAAAATCACTGCAGATGATGACTGCAGCCATGAAATTAAAAGACGCTTACTCCTTGGAAGGAAAGTTATGACCAACCTGGATAGCATATTCAAAAGCAGAGATACTTTGCCGACTAAGGTCCGTCTAGTCAAGGCTATGGTTTTTCCTATGGTCATGTGTGGATGTGAGAGTTGGACTGTGAAGAAGGCTCAGCACCAAAGAATTGATGCGCTTGAACTGTGGTGTTGGAGAAGACTCTTGAGAGTCCCTTGGACTGAAAAGAGACCCAACCAGTCCATTCTGAAGGAGATCAGCCCTGGGATTTCTTTGGAAGGAATGATGCTAAAGCTGAAACTCCAGTACTTTGGCCACGTCATGCGAAGCGTTGACTCATTGGAAAAGACTCTGTTGCTGGGAGGGATTGGGGGCAGGAGGAGAAGGGGATGACAGAGGATGAGATGGCTGGATGGCATCACTGACTCGATGGACGTGAGTCTGAGTGAACTCCGGTAGTTGGTGATAGACAGGGAGGCCTAGCGTGCTGCGATTCATGGGGTCGCAAAGAGTCGGACACGACTGAGCGACTGAACTGAACTGAAGGCTCTAATTCCACATGGTCTCTACTATTAGGAATAAAGATAATGAAAAATGTATTTATCCCTGCCAGATATTGTACCTATGATATGTGTACCTATGTATTTTTAAAGAACTTTAGGGATGGATATCCACACACATCAGTTAACTTGTAAATTACAGACTTTGGGTGATTATGATGTGTCTAGGTCCATTAATTGTAATCAGTGTACCCCTTTGGTGAGAGCTGTTTGTAATGGGGGAAGTGATACCTGTGTGAGGACGGGGGCACACAGGAAATCTCTGTACTTTTCTCTTAATTTGCTGTGAACCTAAAATGTCTCTAAGAAAATAGTCTTTAAAAAAATCAGGCAACTAATGGAGGCCTCAAGAAATCAAGCTTCAAGTATTTCACAACATTTACTGTGAGAAATAATATCAGAAAGAGAAGAATGGAATCAGACATAGAGCTGGAAAATAAAGGCATAGATACATAAAAAGATACCTGGTAGACAGTAACTGGAGACTCAAAAGCTGATGAATCCTGCTAAGTGAAGACTGCTAAGTGAAGACTGTCCTACTCTGGATGAACTTGATCTGCGCCGGCTCACCTTGATGAGCTGAATTTTCTTAGGCAGAGTGGAAGTTGGGGAGGAGGTGGGCAATCTGAGGAGGACTCGTTCAGCAAAGGTGAAAACGTAGAGAACATTCAGTGACTACACCGTGTGTCTACACATGTTGGTATCAAAGAGTTGGCTTCTGAGCATATGAGGCACCGTGTACCATTGTGTTTTTTTAGCAAGACTATGCTGCTGCTAAGTCGCTTCAGTCGTGTCCGACTCTGTGCGACCCCATAGACGGCCTCCTACCAGGCTTCTATTTCCCTGGGACTCTCCAGGCAAGAACACTGGAGTGGGTTGCCATTTCCTTCTCCAATGCGTGAAAGTGAAAAGTGAAAGTGAAGTTGCTCAGTCGTGTCAGACTCTTAGCGACCTCATGGACTGCAGCCTACCAGGCTCCTCCGTCCATGGGATTCTCCAGGCAAGAGTACCGGAGTAGGGTGCCATTGCCTTCTCCATACTATGGAGAACCTTAAATGCTGAGTGAAAGACTACAGGAATGCTAGGGAAGTGAATGTCAACAAAACCTACTAACAACATTAGAAAAGGAGATGTTGGAGTTATGGAGACAGCATTTTCCCAGTGACCTTAAAACCATAAACAATACCTTGCCACTGAAGTCCTACTCCATTTGCTTTCAGGGACTCAGCGTTAAAATATATATAATCATCATCATAATCACATACCTTGCAGGCATCGAATTCCAGAAGCGAGACTGCTTTCACAACTCAGACAGCAGCCTCTCATACTGTACTCCATAGATCAATTTTAGTTTCATGGGATTTAATTTTAAGAACCTTAGGTTTTCATCTTTCACACTTCAACAACACTGAAAAAAGGCTTCCAAGTTCTGATTTACAGAATTATTGTCACTGTCAATAAAAGGAATGTGCCTGACACACCAAAATCCAGTTTAATTACTTGTGTGATATCTCCTGTGGCGGAGAGGAAATGATATTTCTCTGACACTGTTCTGTTTTTAATTTAGTAAGATGGAGCACTTGTCCTGAATAGGACCTTGGAGAACAGATTTGTGATGGATGCCGTGGAAGATGGACCCCACAGTTTCAGAACACAGCTTTACTCTGAGGGTGTGTTGACTGCATGAATCCAGATCCTTCATTCTGGACTCCTTCATGGGCATTTGAGGGATCATCAAGGATTTGACATAGAAACACAGCTGGGATATTTATGTATCAAGTCATGATCCGGATAAGTTTTGTAATCATATTCAAAGGCTTGCTTTTAGCCAGCACTATTCCCAGTATCAGTGTTGTCCTGAGCTGCTGGAATCCAGATGAGACCTTGAAAGGTTCCCAACAGGAGATGCCAAATATTAAAATACACCCTGCACCGTTTGAGTGAAGAAACCCAGCAAAACGCATTCTTTATCTTCCGCTACATACTCCATCTGTTTCTCTCCCTAAAGGGTCATATGTTATACATTTATAAGAAGCATTCACACCTACGTAAACAGTTTCCACTGTCTCTGTCAAACACAGCCTCCTCCCTGTTCACGACCCATTTTTTTTGAAAACATCCTTCTACATCCATCCACTCGTCCTTTTACGAAACTTATTTCATTCTGAAATCATTTCAAGTTAAGAAATGTCTTTGTACCTTCCTATCTACCAAATCCTGGGGAGATTAAGCCTCAGGNCTTGCCACTGAAGTCCTACTCCATTTGCTTTCAGGGACTCAGCGTTAAAATATATATAATCATCATCATAATCACATACCTTGCAGGCATCGAATTCCAGAAGCGAGACTGCTTTCACAACTCAGACAGCAGCCTCTCATACTGTACTCCATAGATCAATTTTAGTTTCATGGGATTTAATTTTAAGAACCTTAGGTTTTCATCTTTCACACTTCAACAACACTGAAAAAAGGCTTCCAAGTTCTGATTTACAGAATTATTGTCACTGTCAATAAAAGGAATGTGCCTGACACACCAAAATCCAGTTTAATTACTAGTGTGATATCTCCTGTGGCGGAGAGGAAATGATATTTCTCTGACACTGTTCTGTTTTTAATTTAGTAAGATGGAGCACTTGTCCTGAATAGGACCTTGGAGAACAGATTTGTGATGGATGCCGTGGAAGATGGACCCCACAGTTTCAGAACACAGCTTTACTCTGAGGGTGTGTTGACTGCATGAATCCAGATCCTTCATTCTGGACTCCTTCATGGGCATTTGAGGGATCATCAAGGATTTGACATAGAAACACAGCTGGGATATTTATGTATCAAGTCATGATCCGGATAAGTTTTGTAATCATATTCAAAGGCTTGCTTTTAGCCAGCACTATTCCCAGTATCAGTGTTGTCCTGAGCTGCTGGAATCCAGATGAGACCTTGAAAGGTTCCCAACAGGAGATGCCAAATATTAAAATACACCCTGCACCGTTTGAGTGAAGAAACCCAGCAAAACGCATTCTTTATCTTCCGCTACATACTCCATCTGTTTCTCTCCCTAAAGGGTCATATGTTATACATTTATAAGAAGCATTCACACCTACGTAAACAGTTTCCACTGTCTCTGTCAAACACAGCCTCCTCCCTGTTCACGACCCATTTTTTTTGAAAACATCCTTCTACATCCATCCACTTGTCCTTTTATGAAACTTATTTCATTCTGAAATCATTTCAAGTTAAGAAATGTCTTTGTACCTTCCTATCTACCAAATCCTGGGGAGATTAAGCCTCAGGCTCTATAGGCCATTTTCTGAGAGATGTGAATCTAGATCATTAGGGTCATTAAAATCATATATACCAAAATACCTAGAGCTAGAAACCACCTTTGTACTTTATGCTGCTGGAGAATGCTACAGAGAAGTAACAATGTATAACAGCGCCAGCTACAGAGCAGACCATAATTCCTCCCCATAAAAGGTCCCTACACATTTTAATTGCCACAGTAAATCTCATTAAAGAAACAGAATACTTTGTTCCAGGAAGGAAAAAGGATTGCTGGACTAGGTGCATTTTCTTCATGGTAATATTTTTTTCCCTACAACTAAAATTATTCCTTAAAGCAAGCACATTATTTTTATCATGACCTACTCTGCACACTTCCTTGGAATCTTTCTTTCTTTTTCCTACAAATACAAGTAGGCTTTGGTCTTGACTACTAATCTTGTAAGCACTTTCCATGGTTTGGGCTTCATGCATTCTCTCGTGTCATCCCTGTGAATCATTCAAAGACCTTAAAAGACCATGCTGTTAACCTCTGACTTTTTTTTCCCCTCCTTTCCACCTTAACACCACATAAAGAGAAACCTTAGATGTAATCAACATCATCAAATGCTTGGTACCTATGCAGTGATCAGCACAATTCTGAAATTTTGCTCCTCTTTTCCCATAATATATGTTGTGACTCTGATTCAAAGAAAATAAGCTTGGGAAGTATTTTGCCTGACTTCATTATCAAGTATTAAATTATTATTTTTGAGAAACCCAGGCTGTCACGGAAACATCACAGAAAATTCCCATCTCTATTTCATAATCAGTATCTTTTTATAACAGAACTGAAAGTTAATGACAGTAGGCTTTAAACAGCTATGATTTTTTAACTCATCTTTAGAAGCAGAAGTGAAAAGTTAAGGAGAAAAGCATGTTTCATGCAACACAATGCTTAACATTATATGTAAGATCAAGAGTCTGATGAGGTTGGAAAAAAAATTTACAGTGTTAAGTACCAGTCATTACCAACTTCTCTGGGGAATTTTGCATCTGAGGAATTTCAGAATCTGTCCCTTTCTGGGGAGCATTGTAGGTGCAAGTAAGAATATGAGCTTTAAGTTAGACAAACTTACATTCAAATTTTCTCTGTGAAAATTACTAGCCATTTTAGCATAAAGAAGATATTTAAACCACCAAAGCCTCGAGAGCCTCATTTATAAAGTGAAAATAATATCCTGTGAATACTGAAAAGACAAGGTTTATAATTTATAAATAATATGCATATGCTACTTATTATATGATTCACATTAAAATATGTTGGTGTGATCCACATAAAAATATTTTGTAGTTCTTCTTATGCACTTAGATATATTCATAAGAACAAACTACATAAACAACTTATGCCTGGTCCAACCACTTCTTTCCAAATTCAATGACAATTTTATTCATTTTTTAAATCAAATATCTACTTCACAAGTTCAGTTCAGTTCAGTCACTCAGTTGTGTCTGACTCTTTGCAAACCCATGGACTATAGCATGCCAGGCTTCCCTGTCTATCACTAACTCCCAGAGTTTACTCAGACTCATGTCCATTGAGTCAGTGATCCATATCCAACCATATCCAACCATATCATCCAACCATATCATCCTCTGTCATTCCCTTCTCCTCCTGCCTTCAATCTTTCCCAGCATCAGGGTCTTTTCCAATGACTCGACTTATTCTTTTTAATCTTATACTCCTTTTAAAAGTTACCTACAATAATCAGATTCCATAAAGCTGGAAAATTATCTAACATTTTACTCTCTTCACAGACTTTTTTGGTTAATAAATAAGTATTAAGCTATTCATTGTTTATAATTATTCGGTATCTACAGGTTTCTGAGAATTTGCCATGATAAATCTTTGGTTTGTTCACAAGGGTTTCTAGCGCATCAATTCTGAGGAAGCAAAATCCAAAGTAAAACCCAAAGAAATTAAGTTTGAAATGAGCACCTCAGATTCAAGCAGTCTCCCACCTGAGCCTAGATTCTGCACCCACTGTGTTGCTCTGCTGAACAGCCAAGTCAGAAGCCTGAGCAAAATGCACTCACACAAAAGGAAAATTATTCAGACCAAGACTAGGGTCACAGAATTCTCTGAAATAGCACCGAGTGAGAACCCAAATCACATAAATCCTTAAGGATAGTTAACAAAGGCGACTGGTGAAAACTTCTGTCCATGGAGCGGAGATCCAGTGGGTTCTGGTGGGACATGAGAGTTTTACCACATCAAAGGCCACCTTCACATTTACAGAAGGCCTGTGATGGAGAGCATCCATGTAGGAGCCAAATTAAGGTCCACAAAGACAGATTTTTAAGCCTGAGAGTACTAGCAGAGGTAACGGGCCTCCCGGATACTTTAGTTGGTAAATAATTCGCCTGCAATGAGGGAGACCTGGCTTTGATCCCTGCATTAGGAAGATCCCCTGGAGAAGGGAAAGGCTACTCACTCTAGTATCCTGGCCTGGAGAATTCCATAGACTCATGGGGTCGCAAAGAGTCAGACACAAGTGAGTGGCTTTTACTTTCATTTCACTTTCAGCGGAGGTAAAAAAACAAACCAACCAACCAAACAGCAACAACAACAACTAGACCTTCTTTTTTGACTTCTGGGGCCAAATTGGCACCAGTTACGCAGAGCAAAAAGGCTACTTAGAATCAGGGATCATTCAGCTGCTGAAAAATATAGCGAGTTAATCTGGGTAATTTAAATACAGAAATATTCTGCACTCTACTGTTTGGGGCTTTTCTTCCCACTTAAATTTTCATATATAGATACAACTTAAAACTGTCATTTTATCATCCATTTGCAATATGAAGAGAGACTAATGCTTCTTTTTATGCATTTACTTTTATGATGTCTATTACCAATCAGAAGAACAAAGATAAATTTATATAAAATAGCAGAAGATAGCACTTCTACTATATAATACATTTTTCTGTCATACATTATGCTTCCTGTTCTTTTATTGCATTTTTTGACTCAGTATGAACAATATTTTAATCCTTTATGGTTTAACCTAATACAGGTCTGGCCCTAGATAGTTTTTCTAAAGCATTATCAGTAAATATTACTCATGAATTGCTTTCAACAAGTTCAGGGCTGCCATTTATTATAGAAATACTTGAATGATTCAAGGTTAATAAGATTCATCATACTCACAATGAGGATCTGGTTGTGGACACAGCTAATTGCTAAATTTTATTCAGCCATAAATGACATCAGTAGCAAATCAGCTCACAGCTGAATACTACTGGCAGCTTTACATGGGAGAGAAATAATGTCACTTTGATTCAAGTTATTTTTATGTATGTTATGATTCATTTACAGTAATTCTGATATTGATGCTCAGATGCTGGGTATTAGATTTTCTTTTCAAAGAATAAAAGAAGGTGAGAAACAAGTCTGAAGATATTTTAAAATGTCATGGTAACAAGTCACAGTCAAATGTTTTCCATTCTTATCTTTCAATGAACAATTCTAATTCTTATACAATAGATACAACAAATTCCTATCAGAAAGATTTTCTTTTGGCAAAGTTTAGAATTCTGAAAATAGTCTTTTAATGGCAGTGCTCACACCCTTCTAGCACCAAAATAATAGCACTAGGATGTATTAATCCCTCATGGTAACAGGCACCATTGAAGCTGAACTGTAATTTAGCACACAACATTTCTACACTAATGTAATGTGACAGTGTTATTATGTTCGCTATTTTCCCTGTGATCATAGCCATATTCATCTTCCCCAATCTGCCATTAAATTAGCTAGTGTGGTTACATTCTATTCTGAACCACAGGGAAGATACCGAAAAGGATTATTGTAGCAAGGTGGTCTGATGATGGTGTGGATGAGCACACAAGCATGAATAGGTGATATGCAGATTTAATGCAGTGAATGTAAACTCTTAACACACATCTGGCATACAGCATGCACTCAGAAAGGGGTTACATCCAAGAGAAAGTTCATAAACACAAGTGATAAGTGCAAAAACCAGTTGCTCTAAAATTTCAGAAAAGGGAAAGCAGACCCAGCTCAGAGGACCTGGAAGTTTTCATGAGATGAAACAGTTTAGGTAAAGATTTAAAAATGAAATTACATTTCTTCAAGCAGATATAGTGAAAGGAATGCATTTTAGGTGGAATGGGTACATTCTCTAAGAGGAGAAATTAGCATAAGCAATGGTGAAGAAATGGGAAAAGTAATGTTGCTCAAAACTGTGGGTTAACTGGCAGTAACATGCCATATGGACAAGGCTTTTTTCAATAGATAAGAATAAAAAATGAAACCTAAGGTCAGACCATGGAGGTTCATGGACTCCAAACTGATGAATTTGGAGTGAGTACTGTCAGCCACTGAGGACATACTAGAAAGCCTTATGAAAAATTCATGCATCTAGCCAACATTGATTTAGTGAGTTACTACTATCACCAGTACATGTAACATGCAACATGCACATAGGTGCAAAACCACACCTCTCGCCCCAAAAAAGAATTACTGTTCCTGAGAGATAAGACCAAATATGAGTAACTATAAGGTAGAAAGTGATGGCTGATAAAATAGCATAAACAAAGTTCTATAGAGGTCAAAGGGGGGAAAGCATTTTCTCTGTTAGGAGAATCAGGAAGAGCTGGTGATATTTAAACTAGGGAGAACAGGAAGAAAGAACAAGACTGTAAGGAGGCATAGAATGAACTGGATGAGGGAGGGATTAGAAGGGGGAAATTCAACCAGGATATTGCTACAATGAGCCAGAAAAAATTATATTGGGGACCTAAAATATGGTATAGATATGGAAGAATTAAGGAGTTACATGCAGTGCCCTACACACATGCACAAACACATACACCCTCAGAGCAATTATTTTTGTCAATTGAGTAGGTTATTTAGATGGCAACTTTCCAGGAAAGATAGGGTTTCACAAACACTTTTCTTTAAAAATAGCCTTTGGCACCACTTAGCCTAAGTACTAATTTTTTTGAAAGATTCCTTTAACTTCATTAATTAGTATGATTTATCCAAGATTACACTTACAAGGGAAAAAAGTATTCCCATTATCCCATTGTTAATTATGTCTCCAGGCTAACATAAATAAAATTTTCTAGTTACTCTATGAAACTTATCAGAGAGATGACATTTAGAAGGTCTATGGGGGATTGGAGTAGGGGAATCTCATTTGTGATATGCTATGTTCTTTCTCTTTCCTTAAAAAATAGTTTTGTTTCTATTTTCCATTTTTTTTTGTTTGTTTTCCACGCAGTTGACAGCTACAGTCTCAGAAATTAAGGATAAATATCTAAACCGGAGAAGAAAATTTCATTAAGAAACAAAATGTCATATTTTGCTTTATTTAAAAATTAAAAGTCATCCTCTATACAGAAAAGGAGCTTGTTAAAATGGAATCACACTTGGCTTTGTGTACAACTTAAAGCCAAGTGAGATGTAGAGATAAGGTTTATTTTGATCAGTTTAAAGAGTGAAGAAACTGCGACATACCACATTTATTGCTTGTTAATTGCATATCTTCAAGGTAACTGTCAGTGACAACTTCTACAAATTGATATGAAAATAAGATTTGTTTTTAAATATTGATCTGTACCTACATAGCCTCACCACCAAAACACCAATGTATAAACCAGGAAAACTACTTCACATTCCCAGAAAACCCACAAAGAGGTAATGACTTAATCAAAATGCATGTATTCTGAGAGCCCTCCAAAGTCATTTTAATGCTGATTTGTGCAAGAGGCATATCAGGAGACCTATTTATTGTATGACAGTTTCCTTATTTACAAGAAAATAACAAATGGCCTTATGATTGTCATCACCACTACTATCACCCAAGAGCAGCATTCAAATAATTTTCTGTAAAAAATGATCTGAAGACAGCATGATACTTAAGGAAGGATCTCAATATTCCTTTAGGAAACGTCTAGCAAATACACTGGAGACAGAAACAACAACCCACTTCAGTATTCTTGCCTGGGAAATGCCATGGACAGAGAAGCCTGGCAGACTACAGTTCATGGTGCTGCAAAGAGTCAGGCGCGGCTGAGCGACTAACAACAGCAACAACTAGCTGATAAACAGAGAAAATTAAACTCTTTATACTTAACTCATATAAGAGGATATACAATCTGACACAAGCAAGAGACAACCATTGTGTAAAACATGGAAACTAAGCACAAAATTCGGCAGATAAATTCTTTGGCAAAATGGTTCCATGCAAAAAAAAAAAAAGAGAAAAAAGCACTCAGCTACACATGTCAGGATCATATTTAGTGTTTTAAAACTGTCATAATGAAATCATAGCAAATTATCAGTCTTCTGTTTGTCCTTGAAAGTAAGCTGGTTTTATTTTCTCTGGGGCAGGAGCAACTGCAAGAAGTTACTATTCTATCTATATCCAAACATGTGTTTACTAAAAGGATATATAGATTCTTTGATTTGCTTTGCTCTAGGTACATATAAGTAATTACTGAGTCTTTACATAAGGCTATTTATATAACTCCAAATGTGGCTCAATGTCTGTAGGAGTGATTTGATTTTTAGAAATACAGTATTTGCAAATGTGTAATGGTTAGTATATATGCTTGTGGCTTCAAGTTTCTTGTAGTTCTTGTAACTGAAGGGGTCACTGGTAGGATGAAGACTAAATAGTTCTCCTTCTGTTGTGGTGTGATCTTTACATGCCTCCTCCAAGTATTGTTTACTTTGTATTAGTTGCTTGTTCTTCCTATATTCACTGTCAGATAGGAGACGTAAAAATGGCTAGGAAATTGTGCTATACTGCTAGGTTACAACTCAGTTCAGTAACATATTTTAGTTTGACTCCATCTTCAACACATACACGTATCTACTGACATGAACAGTCTCAAATATATAAAGGTCAAAATGAACAAACTCTAGTCTTTCTTTAAATCCATACTCAAGCTCAGCTTTAACTTGGAAGCCCAAACCTTCTTCAGTCATCTCACTTGCTCCCCCATCATCCCATCCTAGAGCTTTTCTAAAATGTAGTAGCATTTACAACATAAGTATGGAACTCTATTTTACAACAGAAGGCTTTGTCAGATATATTTTCTCGATAGAACAGAATGCCATGATTTGGAGGAAACCCTTCTATCATATTGATGAAGTACTGTAAAGCAGTACCTATTGGAAAGTTAAGAAGCAGAACTTCATCCCATATGCCAGTTAGTTTGGTCTCAAAATTCAGACTGCTATTACATAAATTAGGTTTTCACAGATATTCCATAATATATTGTGAATGCTATGTTTCTTTACCATGCTTATATTGTGAGACTGAGGGGGAAAAAACACAAATACAAGTGGCTAAACTATAAGGGAGAATAGTTGAAGGACAAAGTTTAAACATACTGTCTGTTAACTTAAAAGATAGTGTGGGCTTGAAAAGATGTAGAGAGAGAGAAAAATAACAAGACCTGTTAATTCACTAAAATTTCAGCTCTCAAGATATAATCTTATGAAATTAAATATTATTTAATAGAAAGCAACATGAAGGCTCTTTCAATAATTAGGGAAGAAGTGTCATATAAAACAAAGGAAAAAATTATTTTCAACAAGGTATCCACTAGCAGTTCAAAAAATTCCAACAAAGAGTCAAAGACCACATAATCAACCATTATCACAGATTTTGGCAAATGGCATCTTTGATCAATACTTTAGTATTTTAAAACTGTCCTTTCTGTAGGATCAAATGCTTCTCCTGGTCACAACCATTTAACTTATTCATGAATAATATAAAGACTCTTAGCTTTAGGCTGGGGTATCAAATAGTATCTGGAAGCAGAGACAAGCATCAGTCCACACGCAGGGACTTACGGTCATTGCAGAGCGGTCCGCTGAAGGAAGTCATGCTACAGTCACAGCTGAAGCCATCCCACTGCTGCAAGCACACACCTTGGTTGGAACATGAGTCTTCCTGGCAGGTTGTGCTAGGCCCTGGAAAACAATCCGCAAGAAACTTGGGTTCTTTAAAAAAATCAAAAACTGTGTTACACATGAGCAAGGTCACACACAGTAGTTGCCAACACCTCAAATTACACGACCAAACTAGTCTGGAAAGTTCTAGTTCACACGCCTGAATTAGGAACAGAGAAGCTGTCATATGAAGGTTTTCTGGAATTTCAAATATAGGACAAAATACGTTATAATAGTAAACTAAACCGACAAATAGTAAAAGCAAGCACATAGCTTCCAGTATGATCATGGTAGCAGGTAATCTCATTCCATCTTCAATAACTCTCTCTCACTGTTTGGATTTTAGAAAAATGCATGGATCTCCTTAACTTCTGACCAATGGGGAGAGACACCATGAGAGATGGAGATTACAACTTTCATGAAACTGAGATAAAGACTGGCAAAAAAAAAAAAAACAAAAAACTGAAGAGAGTTGTGCAAAAATGTACTGCAAGTTACTAGAAGTTTTCCTGCAGAAACTATGAATAAAGTTATGACTGTTGGTGTTTTGGATAGGTATGTTGGCAAGTATCAGTTCACATGCTTTAACAATTTCATGCAATCAAACATAAAATTAAAAACTGTATAAATGACATGCCCCCATTTCACATACAAGAAAAAGAAGGCTAGTCTATTTCTAAAGAATCATAACTAGAACACTGAAAAACAAAGAACTAAAAAGAATGATCAAAGCACTAAATGTAATCACTCTACAAACATATTCAAGACTGAAAGCCTTTATGCAAACTATGCTACAAAATAAAATTTCCTACACAGCATTCAAGAAGGGAAAAAATTAAATCTATATCCAAATAATGGTTACTGAAAAAATATAAGATATGTTATTTTGAGGTTTCCACTGTGTATTATGGGGTTTCAGTCTTGTTTTATACACACAGGGCTATCTACCTTGCAAGTCAGCTTTCATCAATGCAACTTTGTCAGCAAAATAAAAAAAAAAGCAAAATATATTAAATGTTAGTAAGCAATACTGAAATGGGCAAACACAGAAGATTCAAAAAAGCATGCTGCTGTAAAGGGGGAGAAAAATGCTATGTAGAGCAAACAAATTAATAATTAACAGCCATAGATCTTAAGAGAAGCCAAAAATGAGAAAGCGATAATTGATTAGAATTTCACTACATATGTATTCATAAAATGGTTAATTGAGCCAATGACATGTAATGAAGGAAAATTAAGAGGGCTTTTGCAAGTTTCCTCTCTTGGATAGATATGAGTGCATTGCCAAAATGACTGCACTGCTTAGTTGAAGCATGCAGCCCCACTTATCATGTGTAGATACAATGTATACGATAGTCATTATCAGACCCTTTCTATTTTTCCCCCCCTCTCTGGGTCTTTTCTCTTGCTATTGCAGTTAAAATTTAAAACTGTAATGACAGCCGTTCTCTGCCAACCCTTGGACCTTACAGTGACACCAAACTATCCAAATGTAGACAACATCATTTAGAGTAGATGAAAGAAAAAGTAAAGAATGGAAGAAGCAAATTGCAATATAATTCCCCATCAAGAAAATTCCTTTACAAGATTGCAAGGTGGAGTATTTGTCTTTGCTTTTACCAGACTAGGTACTTATTGCTTACAGGTCTCAGAGTTACATCTATATTTTCCCTACCTTTATAACTGTCTTCAACTCTCACAAACTGCCCTGTGAATATTTATTAGAGAAGAACCTCACTGAAATGGGTTATCTTAGAGATGGGTGGAAAGGAAACAACATCTATCTCAATACCTTTAGAGTATAAACTGAAAATATTTTCTAACAAACACAATTTTAGGTTTTATGAAAACACAAAAACAGATACCAGACTAATTAGATGCTATTAACACTGACAGCCTTTGAGGTAACTGCTCTAGTGAACACATGAGAGAGTTATATGTAATTAGATTTTATACAAAGTGATGTTTTTATAAATGCCAATTTTAAACATCCTCCTTACAAATATATTTTTATTAGAAATTCTAAGTCACGGTATTCTTCATAAAATGTATTGAATGCAGCCTAAACTATATGAATATTCACAAATTTAGAAATCATAGTATTGTAACTACTAATTGTATCATGATAATCATAATCAGTATAGCAATAATAACAAAAATAATAGTTGCTTTTAATAATAATAATAGCTAGTTTTTCTCACTTATGATATCAAAGAACCAAGGATCACTAAATTGCTCATTTGTTTTTTTTCCAGTCTGTGAGAGGTAAGATCTTTATTCCATGGTACTAAAGGCTGAAAATAATTAATAGTTGTTAAAAAAAAAAATCTTAAAGCAGTGTTCCTTAGTGCAGTCCTTCCTGAGCACAAGCCCAGCTTGGGTCGGGGGCTGTGTTGTCAACAATACTGTTCCCCTGACTTGCTCAGCAGAAGGAAAGTGCAGGAACAAAAACTGACGAAGAGCCATGCTTTCGCTTTTCTTTTTTAGTTTTTGTAAAAATTATCAGAAATAGAATTGCAAAATAATGCCAAACTCTAAAAATGGTAAAGTTGCAATTTTGAAAAATAACCTGCCTCTCCATATTGTACAGCAGACACTCTGAGTGCCTGCCAAGTCTTTATGTGAGCATAAAGATACGCTTTATTATTATGTTTTTATTATCACAACAGTTTTTTTTTTTTAATTTTCAGGTATTACAAGAGAATTCAGGCCTAAGCCTGACAAGTCACATTTTTCAAAGAACTCACCTTCTAGAACAATATTTAAACACTGACAAGCATTTGCATGAGACAAAGCCCTGAATTTTTCTTTTTAGTTTTATAATGTTCTTTTTATTTTATCACTGAATAAAATTGGGAGCAAGCCACAAAGACTTTTGTACTAAGTGTTTGAAAATAAGGATATTTTTGAAAAGGAAAGGAAAGTGAAGGTAAATGACAATGTCTGGAAACCAAAGAAACAATAGAAAAAGGTGCTTAGGTGTCTGGATTTCAGATAAAACAAACTTGGGCTCAAAGCTTCCACATCCGCTTACTTGCTGTGCGACATTAGGAAGACCACGTTACATCTGTAAGGCTCAAATTGTTTTTAGTTCAGTCACTAAGTCATGTCTGACTCTTTTGCAACTCCATAGCCTGCCAGGCTCCTCTGTCCATGGGTTTTCCCAGGCAAGAATACTGGAATAGATTGCCATTTTCTTCTCCAGGGGCTCCTCCTGACCCAGAGATGGAATCTGCATCTCCTGTACTGGCAAGCAGATTCTTTACCACTGAGTCTCCAGGAAAGCCTCAAGGCTCAATTTACTCCTCTAAAATAATCCAATAATACCTAGCTGTTAGAGTCTTGAGAATTAAATGAAATTGTATATATATAAACTTATTGTTATCAGTGCTTGATCAATGGTAGCTTTAATAATGAAGCATTTCTGGAGCTTGTAACGCAGTTAAAGAGTTGAAGGTTATGAGTCAATGCACGTGTCTAAAAGCTGTTTCACTGACTTCATGTACAGAAGTTATCTTGACTCAGTATTGAGCTTAACTGAGTCTGATTATTGGTGCATTGCCAGTCTCTATTTTCTCATATCTAAGCAGGTCAATGCCTTTCCAGGCAATAATTTTCAGTGTTTGTTGTAAGGCCAAAAGCATCAGCATAAGTTAGGGGCTTGCTGCTGCTGCTGCTGCTGCTGCTAAGTCGCGTCAGTCGTGTCCGACTCTGTGCGACTCCATAGACGGAAGCCCACCAGGCTCCTCTGTCCCTGGGATTCTCCAGGCAAGAACACTGGAGTGGGATGCCATTTCCTTCTCCAATGCATGAAAGTGAAAAGTGAAAGTGAAGTCGCTCAGTCGTGTCTGACTCTTAGTGACCCCATGGACTGTAGCATTCTAGAGTCCNAAGAAGTGAAGAAAGGAATGGAGAATTGGTAGGAAGGAAGAAGAGAAAGGAAAAGGACGGAAGGAAGAGGGAGAGGGCGGGAGGGCAAGAGAGAGGGAGAAGGATTAGGGGCAATGATTGTCCTGCATCATCCCAACAGAAAGTGATACATCCCAGCTCCACGGTGATGTGATGTTTGTCTTTATTGAGAATGTACTTCAAGAAAACCAAACCAAAAAAAGCAACAGTATATTTTCCAATAGCAACAGAAATATTGAAGACCTACTGACTGTTCTTCTAATATGAACCACGAAAATGTGTTTGAAATTAAATATGTACTTTGCACCTTCTCTTTTTGGTGCTGAATACTTTTCAGTCTTTCCTAGACCTAGTCTCCTAGTCAAGCAGAATTTCTGTTGATCTTTTCTGGATCTCTGCTATTTTCCTTGCACTTAGGTTTTGGATATCAAAATTGAGCACAACATACTGATTCAAGGCATGTCCAGTTTTTAGAATACTAGTAAAATTAGTCCACATTACCTCAAGGTATAATCTTAAACACCATAATGTGAAGCTTGGTTGCCAAGTTATTTACTGATTCACTCTTCAATTCAACTCCATCCCTGTTCATCCCACCATCTTTCTGGACCAACCCCATTAAAAGCTTACCTAGTCCTGTCTTTACCTCCAGAGTGATGACTATACCTACCATCAAGGTTGAAATAAAAATTAACAAAGATGTGAACTTGTTTTCTAAAGCACAGCATAAATTACTCTTATCACCACTAATAATTTATCCCCAGCATCTTGTTCTTGTCTAATTAACTGTCATTCACTTTCTTTAGAAACTCAAAAATGTCATTTAAATTGCAATCAAGTTCTTCCAGGTGTTAGCTTCACTACTCAATTTGGCATAATTGGAAAATGTATTGAGCTTACCCTATCCCATCATCCCTGATATTAATGAAAATATGAATTAGAACTGATCCCAGTCTCAGACCTGAGAAAAGGCACTGAACCTTCTTCCCATGTGTAATAAAGATTGAACATCACCTGTCCTGGGCCTCCTTCAGCCAGTTTGACAGATTTCCATTTCTTTCATCAAGACAATAAAATACTAGGTGAGATTTGAAAGAAATCTCTGTTATTAAATTATAAAAGGCATACTTTTTGTTGTACAATAAAAATTGCTGGCATACTCAATTGATTTTGATACTAATAAACTCATTGGTATTAAAAACTCTTCCCCAAGTGGTTCTTAGCTCTTCTTAATTCCTGAACCTCTTTGTTAGTCCTTGATCCTGACAACAGTTCCTGTCATCTCTTAATATGCTGTGAATTTTTCTTTTTCAGTTATTAGTTTGTTCTGATTCCTTCTCTGCAAATGTGTTTTTTTTTTTANTCCCCAAGTGGTTCTTAGCTCTTCTTAATTCCTGAACCTCTTTGTTAGTCCTTGATCCTGACAACAGTTCCTGTCATCTCTTAATATGCTGTGAATTTTTCTTTTTCAGTTATTAGTTTGTTCTGATTCCTTCTCTGCAAATGTGTTTTTTTTTTTAAGACAAAAATTACCACTATAAATAGCTCTCTCTTCCCTCTCCTCCCCACGATGCCTCTTTCTTGTCTATCCCATGCAAAAACACAACAGGAAAGAGCAAAATCTGATTCCTTGTTGGATCTGTTTCTTTTACTTCAACCTTTGTAATTTGTTGCTTTTGTAACTATAATCACTAAAAGGATGCTGTCTACTTATAGCTGTAAGCATACATAATGTCCTGCTTGGAGGGGACCCTGCCTCTCCACCTGAAGATTAAAGTGCCTTTGCTTGGCTCGCAGGGAGACATTCTGACTCTGACCCCTGTGAATGGCTGCAGAAAAGAGGATAATTTAACACACCCCCTCCCCAAAGCTGGCCAAGCCAGGAAATATTTTGCAAGAATTTTGGCCTTTTTACTTTACTTAGGTACCTCCTCACCCTCTCTGTTCTGCAAAAGAAACTAGGAAACTGGCATTTAGACCCAACAAGACTCTAGGACACTAGTCTGCCATCGTCTCCAATGTCTGGCTTTCTGAATCAAGTTGCTATTCCTTGCCTCAGCACCTTGTGTCCCGATTATTGGCCTATCATGTGACGAGCAGATCAAGCTACAATTTGATAACAATAATACTATTAAATCCTTAGAAATTTTGGTTTCTCCTATGACCTCATTTTAAAAATTTATTTATTTATTTTAAGTGGAGGCTAATTACTTTACAAAATTGTAGTGGTTTTTACCATACAGTGACGTGAATCCACCATGGGTGTACATGTGTTCCCTATCCTGAACACCCCCTCCCACCTCCCTCCCCATCCCATCCCTCAGGGTCATCCCAGTGCACCAGTCCTGAGCACCCTGTCTCATGCATCGAACCCTTACAGGTGATCTATTTCACATATAGTAATATACATGTTTCAATGCTATTCTCTCAAATCATT
>SJYX01007569.1:292310-381215 GCA_006410675.1 Oreotragus oreotragus
TAATCACTTTATATTCTATTTGAAAGTATTTTGTCATAAATCAATAAATGAATTTATTTAATGAAGAAAAGAATAGCTTGAAATGGATGTAGAAATAACTAATTCAACTCTCCCATTTTAAAGATAGCTCCATGGGAGGTTAGTTGACATGTATGTATACAACATCACTGATCATTTCAGATATTTTTGCAAATGCATTTAAATTTTTTTTAATATTTGCTTTCATGAATATTTCAAACTTACTTCATATTCAAGATGTATATAATAGCAATTTTGGATCTCCTTTTTAAGAAACCTTTCTGTGCAAATGTTCTGTGAAGTATATTCACTGGTTTTTTTTTAACTATAGGGGGGAAAAATAACATTAAAGGACAATAGTGAAGACTAAAACAAAGCTAAGAAGTCTAGGAAGCAATGTGATTAAGGATGTCTAGTAGACTGTAATAACAGCTATCCCTGTAGCTTGAGAAAATCAAACCCAGACCTACTATATTTTGATTTTTAAAAGTTCCAGACTTGAGGGCTGCAAAGCTTAGACTCATTACATACCCTTTAGGTTGCTATTTTCTTCCACTGGTGTTTTTTAAAAGATGCTAACTACATAAATGGATCATCGGTTTGAAGTATCCATTTCTCACTATAGTTCAAACTAGTTGGTTCTAGATTTCCTTTTTGTTGCCTTAAACATTAAATGTAAGTAATTTCTATATGTAACAACTTATAGATTTGAGAAGCTAATCTGTTTTCTCAATTAAGCTATTTAAATATGGGGATTTGAATAAGTATTTCTGCAAAGCTGCTGCTGCTGCTGCTAAGTCACTTCAGTCGTGTCCGACTCTGTGTGACCCCATAGACGGCAGCCCACCAGGCTCCCCCGTCCCTGGGATCCTCCAGGCAAGAACACTGGAGTGGGTTGCCATTTCCTTCTCCAATGCATGAAGGAGAAAAGTGAAAGTGAAGTCGCTCAGTCTGTCCGACTGTTAGCGAGCCCATGGACTGCAGCCCACCAGGCAAACTGCATAGATGATGGGTAAGTAAAAATTAATTTAGTTTGCCTTCTAGAAATGATCTATCTTCATTTTATTAAGAATAGGTTGTGCCTTTTCAACCACAGCTATGTGGGCTAAAAATGGGCATCACATGAAAGTGGAGTTTCTACAGTACTTCTATAAATAATAACAAAAAAATTCACATTGCCTTAGGGATATAAACTGGTTCTATCTTTATACATAACTGCTTTTTTTTTAGATCATTAAATTGCCTATAGCACCCAGCAGCTGAATTAGAAGTTATTACAGCACCATACATCTTAGAATTATGAAATTTTGAAACTGAATGATCCATTTTATGGAGAAGGCAATGGCAACCCACTCCAGTACTCGTGCCTGGAAAATCCCATGGACGGAGGAGCCTGGTGGGCTGCAGTCCATGGGGTGCTAAGAGTCGGACACGACCGAGTGACTTCACTTTCACTTTTCACTTTCATGCATTGGAGAAGGAAATGGCAACCCACTCCAGTGTTCTTGCCTGGAGAATCCCAGGGATGGGGGAGCCTGGCGGGCTGCCATCTATGGTGTTGCACAGAGTTGGACACGACTGAAGCGACTTAGCAGCAGCAGCAACAGATCCATGTTATATCTGCTGTTTATCTAGTCTCATTTAACAGGTCTTTTTCATTCTGGGTTATGTGGTACCTGTGTGCTTGTGCTTAGTCACTCAGTCATGTTCAACTCTCTGCCTATCCCTTCTTCAGTGGATCTTCCTGACCCAGAAATCGAACCACAGTCTCCTGCATTGCAGGTGGATTCTTTACCAGCTAAGCTAGCCTATTAATTTAGTTTGGAAATTATTTTGTGCCAAACACTGATCTCAGCATTGGGAATGTCCCAAGTGAGATTTTCAAGGAGCTTTCTATAGCTTACATTCTAGTAGATCTAATAGGGGTCAAAATACTTCTGGCAATGGACCAAATGAAGCTCTGGGAGTCGGTGATGGACAGGGAAGTCTGGCGTGCTGCAGTCCATGGGGTCGCAAAGAGTTGGACATGATTGAGCGACTGAACTGAACTGAATGGACCGAATAGTAAATATATTCCACTTTGCCGAACTTGGTTTTCACTGCAATTATTTAACACTGCTATTGTGGTGCAAAAGCAGCCATAGACTATATGTAAACAGATGGATGTGGCTTTGTTTCAATAATTATTTGTTTAAACAGACAGTAGGCCAGCTTAGTTTTCAGGTCTTGTATGAGACACATAAATAACAGACAAATTCCCCTTTCTCCTAAATCTTCACATTGAGTATTAAAGAAATAAGCAACGGAAAAATAGTCCGAGTTTGAGTTCGGAGACTGGAGTTTTAGATTGACTGTGACCATAAACTCCAACATAACATTAACTATTGGAAAAATAAATCACAACCCACTCTGGTGTTCATAACTGGAAAATCCCACGGACAGAGGAGCCTGGTAGTCTACATGCCATGGGGTCGCCAGAGAGTCAGACACAACTTACCAACTAAACAACGACCCTAATTATTCTAACTTTGGCTAATGCTACCACAGCTCTTGGTCTGACTTTTCTTTTCAGTAAAACAATGACAATAACAAAAACTAAAAACCATTTTAAAAGGCTGTAAATGGCATAAACCAATTGCAAAGTCCTTCTAATTCTAAGATGTAATTACCTTTCCTGTTCTACAAATTTAGAATAGCAACTTTCATTAAATGCATGGCATTTGTGTATGTGTATAAAATTAGGTGTCTGTGTATATACAAATTTCCAGGTATTCAGCTTTATTTGGCAGTTGACTTTGAGGACTGTAGCCTCCAGTGGGCGGCAGGACCCAGTGGGAAGCTGGAAATAAGCCTTGTCTTTGTGACAGTAATAGGAAGAGAGAAAGGCCAGGAGAAACAGAGGCAAGAGCCACCACTGCTGGGTGCCTGAGTCATGTCTCCTGGCAGCAGCACTTACACCTGTAAATGACAGGGGATGTGTTTCTCAGGTTGTACTTATCACACCTTCAGCCTGCTCTTTGACTTTGCCATTAGTTTCTGGTTTTAAAATAATTACTTAAAAAAATAATCAGATTGTTCCTTAAAGGACAAACAGAAGCGAAAGAAGAGTCATTCTTATTAAATGTTTCTGTTTTATCTTTCTCAATTTTCAGATACTGGGCTGGGAGCAGAATTTTTTGTTTTTATTTCCACATGAATCAGTTAGGAAAGCTGATTAAAATTAGAGACATATAAATGGCACTTTCAAATTAAGATTTTTTTTTTTTGCAATATACTAGCCTTACAAGGGGAAGGACCAATTCAATGATTTCTGAGCCCAGTGAAGATGTGCAACTCTTGTTCAAAATGTAGTATTTCAGAACACGGATAGCTAAGTATTTACCCAAAAACAGGCCCTTCTAAACACAGAGCCCTGGGTAACTGCACAGATGGCATGCTGTTTGAGCCACCCCTAAAGAGGAGTCGAAGTTTTATGCTTATTTGTTTTTAAAGTTTTCTTTTCGTTCGCTCTACATTCAGGACTATGCAGACAAGACTCCATTTATCAGCATAAGAGGTAAGGTTACATCACCCTCCCCAGTTTGTCAGCACTTAATGACAAGGCCTCTGGGGTATCAGAAAGGCGGACTGTCTCAGAGCTGTCCTGTTGGCCAGGTCTGGTGCCAATCATGACCTGGACAGACCAATCACCCACACAGCCTCAAGGCTGATGTACCAGCCCAGTCACCTAACTCTTCCTCTTCTCTAATCCTACTCAAGTTCTCAATTTAGCTGATCCTTGAGAACTATTGAGAATGTTTTTATATTGTCCTTTACTGTTTAGGAAAAGAGACATTTATAGACTCCTAAGGACTGATACATTTCTTGATACTAAAAATATTACAAATATTCCTCCCTAACCAAAAAGTGTGCTCTGTGTGTGTGCTGTGCTGTGCTAAGACACTTTAGTCGTGTCTGATTCTTTGTGACCCTATGGACTATAGCCTGACAGGCTCCTTTGTCCATGGGATTCTCCAAGCACGCATACTGGAGTGAGCTGCCATGCCCTCCTCCAGGGGATCTTCCTCATCTGGGGATCAAACGGGTGGGCGTCCCTGATGTCCCCTGCATTGGCAGGCGAGTTCTTTACCACTAGTGCCACCTGGGAAGCCCAGCTAAAAAGTACTTTGAGCAAATAAAATAAAATTAGACATTAAACTTGGTTCAAAAATGCGCAGGAACAACAGAAGAAGGGCATTTTGTAAACTTTAAAAAACCACTGGAGAAGTGAAATAGTCCCACACTAATCAATTCCACTGTATTTGCTTTGGTTGGATTGCTATTTAAGTCTTTCCTTTCTTTTAAACTTTCTACAGTGTGTATATCTTGGTCTGGCGCATGTGTTTTAGCTTCACAGATCCTCTGAATTTTTATCCTAGTTCCATGAGTTACTAGCTATGTGATCCTGGTAAATTATATAAATTCTCTGTGTCTCAGTATTCTTATCTCTCAAATAAGCTAACAATAGAGCCATAAATTTAAGGCATTTTAATTACTTAAATCAATGCCTAGTGCATGGTACACCTCCATTTATAATGAAAATAATATTGTCAGTATTATACTGTCACTATCGTTATTCTCCCTTCATTGTTGTTGATTAGTCGCTAAGTCATGTCTAACTCTTTGTGACCCCATGTGGACTGTAGCCCACCAGACTCCTCTGTCCATTGGATTTTCCAGGCAAGAACACTGGAGAGGGTTGCCGTTTAGATATCCAGAGCATCTTCCCAACCTACCGATCAAACCCATGCACTGGCAGGCAGATTCTTTACCTGGGCTTAGAACTTCAGGAAAAATACCCTAGGTCCTATTGTTCAGTGCCTTTAATAAAAAAGCCATGCTTAATTGTTTATTGAATGATTAAATCTGTTTAGATTTTGTGAACTTTTTTATGGTAGACTGAATACCTCTTGATATTGAATTAAGCCAAATAGTTAACGAAAAGTAACTCCATTAACTTTTAACACCAATCTTCACTAAGAAGTGTCAAAAAAATAAAGTTTCATCCCCTTGTTTTCATATTTGGCAGCATGGAATCTGATAAGTCCAAGAACTGGAAAACAGGCTACTTGGTTATCTGGCTAATTATTTAGACAGCGTTTTTGCTTAGTTCCCTTGAAAATAAATGTAATGATGTGTACAGTCTAGGAGAGCAAAATGACCTGAGGCCGGTAATCAGTAACTTCCAAATACAAAGAGAGTAGTTGGCTTAGGAATTGGGGATTCAAGGCTTAGTGAGTATTTAATTATAAGAAAACATAGATCTTGTGTGCAAAGAGGTCTGACCTTGGAGAGCTACTGGAAATACCCCATGGAGACTCCTCTGCCATTTTCCTAACTCATACCAACCCTATCCTATCCTCTACAAAATAAACTTTACTATATACAGCTGCCTCCCCTCCTGTTTCATATTTGGCTAGATATCATAGCTCTAAGCAAATAAATAGACAAGGTTTATAAGAAACATTTAGCCTTTACACACAACTTTGACATTGATTGTACCCATTTATGACAGACCAGGATAAATATCTCTGATGTACATCATTTTCAATGTAAAAACATACATTTTAAGAAATACAATTTACCTTTTAAGAATATAACTACAACACAGTAAAAATGAATACAAATTATATACTACTAAAATAATGTTTTAAAAGAGCTCTTTTAAAATCTAATCTAGCTCAAGTGACTGGTTTAGGAAGAAGCATAATAAAATAAACCTACTATAATGAAAGGAAAAATCTGGACTGTGACTTTATTTTAAGAAAAAAAAAAAGGCCATTTCCAAGAAAAGCTTATCACATTATAGGATAGTCTGCATGTATAAAATTAAGTACTAAACAGTTAATATGATTTTACGTAAGCATTTTAAACAAAATATACTGAGCCTTGGTGTAACATGAGAAGAAAAGGATTATATTGATTTATATTGACAGAAATTTAAACAAGTCTTATGCAGTTCCTATACAACGCCAAACTATCTGAATGAAAACAAAAATGAAAAAGCATCAAATATTGAGCAGTTGGAAATTTACAAATATTCAATTTGACATCTCATAAACAAAGCCATGGATTGCAATGACAAATGCAAAGATGCTAAAATTAAATAATTTCTCATCCAAATATAGCACTGGTACAGAATTTATTTTTATGAGAAAAGCAAGAAGAACGTACATTTCTGTAACATTAAAGTAATAATTTAATACTATAATATTATTACTAATACTAATAGTACTATTAATACTATAAGTATATTTGAATATCATTAAATGTGAGACTGACTGAACAAAATTTTGCTGTCACTCAATATTTTGGGGGTATTCTTGTAAAAACCTTCTCCCAGAATAAGAAGCACATTAGGAAAAAATAAAAAGCTAAGTTTCTGTCTTTAAGTTTTGGTTCCTTTTAATTTCACTATCATAACAATGTTTGAAAATCTAGCTTTCACTATTTGTGGTAAACATTACAATATCTATTTTTTTAAAAAAGCAAATGTATTCTCAGGAATATGATAAAGGATGATATGTCTTCAGGATCTTTGAACTATAGTGTCTCATTTGTTTTGATGCTTTTTTTCCTCAGTGAATGCCCCAAAGAAAGCTATGAACAAATGATACATGATGATTCATTCATTTATCATGTAAAAATTAGAATGATAATATAAATTGTTTTCAAAGTATTAATATAATGATTTCCTGAATTCTTTATTTGAATTTTATTATTGCAATGACAGAACTAAATTTAATTTTTCTTTTATTGTACTGATAATTAGCTTATTTATCCAGCTAACTTTTAGTCACTAATTTGAATACTATGATTCTATTTGACCATTTATTTTAGTAATTGGTAAAATACTGGATTACTCCTTTGTTTGAAGTTGGGACAAAGTCTTCTGAAATGAACAACAGGTCTTACTAAACAGGAGCTATTCTAAGATGGTGCTTGCCCACCTATAGCAATGGCTATTAGCAATTAAATCTTATACCAGATTAATTTGGTTACTCTCAGGAGAGAGTGCTTGGAGGTTCCCTGGAGCTGGTCAGCCAGCTGCTAGAAGAAATGTTATATTTGTGTGCTTGCTCCTCGTCAGTCTTGCTACACTAAGATTACTTTAGTTAGGTTTTCATTTGAGTGAGTTAGTGTCACTGGTAATAACTTATACCAGTGCAAAGTTTCTTTTCATTTACAGTTATTCCAATCTAGATTGTTTTTCAAGATCTTGCTCACAGATGCTTCTGATCAGTGTTCTTATGATTGGTTTGAGGTCTCTGATGAATCATTATAGAATTTATTTTTGTACATGTATGTTTTTTCCCTATTTTATTGTTCTTCAGCTGGCTCAGTGACCTCGATCTGCTTCATATTACTTCAGTATAAAATCTGAAATAAACAATGGATCAGATTTTTTTCAGTACTGCATGCTATATTCACAAACTGGACATATTAATATTTTTTCAGTATATTATTGAAGTAAAAAAGAAAACACTGTTGCAAAACATCTGCACACCATGATCCTATATATTTAAAGAAACACATAGAACATTTATTTCAATAGTACTGTTCATAAAATATTTCAAGCCTTATATTTAGACTGACCTCCTGGGAAGGGTGATGGGAGGGTGAAGAATACTCACAACTGTATGAATGATGCATTCAAAGAACAAATAACAAAGAACAATCCAATACTAAGTACAATAAAAGTAACAGTAATTGAAATATTCTTAGAATTTCTTACTTTACCTTTGGGAAATGGTTTTCATAATGTACTTCTTATCCACCTTGCTCTTTGTTCCCATTGGTAACAAGTAAGAGAAATGGATAAGACCTGAACATTTCAATCTCCAACTTTTTTATGGTTCCATACATTTCCCCCTGATTTAAAGGGCCTTGCTCACTTGACTTATGTACCATTTGTCAGTAATGTGTTGAAGAAATTATAATCCTCAAGGGTATTTCATGGTTAAAGTCAAAATACTGTTAATCAGACAGCCTGAAGAAGAGATGCTTGTGGGGAAAGCCCACTGCTCCTACATTACCCTGGAGGTGCGTATACTGACTCTGTGGCCCCCTTCTCTGAAGACACTTCATTGGATCACCAGTGGGCATCTTCCCCCAAAGTTAAAGTCTGGTCAGTGGGTTATGAGGTGACATGACTTGAAAGCTCTGCTCAACAGAGCAAGGATAAGTAATGAATCCACTAGATTCTCTTTCTAGGGGAGTTTGAATACATAGCATACATTTAGTCATTAAGGAGCAGCAAAAAAAAAAAAAGCATGCACAGGAGGAGGCAGTGGAGAAATAACCATGAGGTAGGAGACACCATGGTAAGCAGAAGACCCAAAAAAGTAGAAGCTATGACCAAGCAGAAGCAAGTGAGTAGAGAAGACAGGAAACTAAACGAAGCTCAGCTTGAAGGCTTATATTAAGCATGTCTGATATATGGTTAAGTGGACAAAATGTCTTTTAAATTATGCATCCACTTTAGCAGTTAGCAGATACATAATTTCTATCTAGTGACTAAATGAGGAATTGAAATCCATGATTATATTATTTGTTTCCATATTTTCTGATAGGTAGGTAATTGATGAAGTATAAATTGTTAATGGCTTTCTTTTGAGAGAGATTAGGAAGGCAAAACTTCTTGAAAAATTGCAATATATAAAATATTAATATATTTTACAAGTCTACACTTGTAAAATGAGTTATTTGTTGTGGCACTTTGTATCATCATTGAACATTAAGGCTGTCCTAAGGATGAGAGGTTATTTTAAACAGAAGTTTTGAGCACTTTTTAGTCTTTCTGAGCCTTTAGGATTAATTGTCTATAAACCTGAATCATAGAGGCACATAAGTAAAAAAATATGCTCCAAATACAAGCAAACAAACAATTATTGTTTTCCTTAAAATAAATGAACTTTTAATCATATATCTCACAATGAGACTGGCTAGATTAAAAAAAAAAAAAAAAACCTTAATACTAGCTAGCAATGTCTAATTCATATTTTCACCTTCAATTTTTTTGATCAATAATAGCTTGCTAAAATGCTACCTCCCTATCAAAAAACAAACAAAAACAAGGCAAAACTCTAACCTATGAAGGAAATGGCAAATGTTTTAGAAATCAACTCTCTAATAGCACAACAGCAACCTGTGATCAACAAGTTGTGGTCTCACAATTTGTGACATTTTGTGGTAGAAAAGAAAATTTCCTTTTCCAAGAAGCCAAGGGAAATATCAAGTTCAGAATGTTTCTTCTGAAACATTATAGGCTTTTCTGACAATTTCTACTGTGGCCATAGTTACAACGCTAACTTTCAACAATGAAAGAGAATTTGATGAATTGGGTTAACACAAATCTGGAATTCTGCATTTCTTTGAGCACAGCCATTTGCCATAGTAATGAGATGTTCAACTGACTAAATTAATAACTGAGACTGATTTCATGATGAATTCTTAACCTGCACCAAAAGAGCAATCTTTTAAAACACTGAAACACTTTATATTTGCATGTAAGCAATAAGCCAATTACTGTTCACTAAAATAGACCCAAGTCTTCTACTTACCAAGCCCTCATACAATGATTTTGCACAATCTATGTAGTCATTCAATGTACACTCTTTATGATTCTCTTAATATTAAGAGTGGATAATTCAAATGGGCTTTCCTTAAATTGTATTCCAATTTTGATATTTTTCTAAAGACACTGCCTACACAATGGGCCTTAAGAAAAAGACTCAGCTTTGCTTCTTTGAGTTATTTGTTTTTCATTAGAAATCTATAGTCTCTTTATTTTATGTGTAAATTCTCATATTTTTGTTGAAAATCATTCATAAACATTCTTTTCCTTTCCTTCATATATACTTCAAGCTTTAAAAATGACACCAATGAAAAACAAACAAACAAACAAAAAAACTGCCCTTTTCTGTATGTTTATATTTATCTTCCTTTATTCCTTGAGCAGCTCCTATCCTAGGTGGATGGACAGCACTGATCAGTGAGAAGTAGTGATTGATGGAACTCTTCAAATCAAGGATGGTTGTGTGGAGGCAGAGACAGAGGCTCCTTTTGCAGTTCTCTGCTCTTCAGGCACCAGGCAGCTGCTCTGAACTGAATATTTGTTTCATGTTAACAAGAGTCAACCTCCTGAAATTCCCTCATATCTTTTTAAGTAGTCTGCCAAGTGGCAGCCTGATCAAAGCAATCTAATATGGCTTAAGCGCCACTGGTTGACATTTTGCATTCTTTTATTGCTTTCCATTTTTATCTATATAAAAAAATTGGTGATAACTAATATCCAGTTGATCTTTTCATTCTGGTAATAAAATGATAATACAAAGATCTTATTATCCACTCTGGGCATCCATCATAGTACATTTTCCAATAACATATTACTCAGGGCATTTCTTCACTATATCCAAGTCAAAAGTGAGGTTAAGTACTTGGCCTTAGATTTTCTTTCTTTGCAATTCTTAGACAATGAACTGCCAAAAAAAGAAGCTGAACTTCAACCCCTGACACTCTGCCCACATTAACACCATCTCCAATTTTATTATCTTTGTGTCTTAAATAAATACTTTTCTGTAAGAAGCCAAACATAGTTGGAAATTCTGCCTGCTGGGATTTTTTTTTCACCCCATAGAGCTCTTATTTTTGTAAGAAAACAGGAAGAAGGAAACAAGAGTAAACAACATTGAAATGGAAAAGTAAGATGAGTAAATCTTGGTAGGAAGAAAGAGCAGGTGGGCAGAAGAGACCCATGCATAAGGATTAAATAAACAAAAATACATAAACAAGCAAATTAAGCATCAAAGATCATGGCTTTATTAAAATGCATGTTTATATGAATTCAGAGGTGGCCGCAAACCTTCCTGTGGGCAAGAATGATATTCCATAATTACATTGTTGACTTGAAAAGACAAAAAAAAAAAAAAGGGAAAGACACCAGAAAAAACAAAAATCACAAAATCCTCCTTGCATCTGCTACATATTTAAAGTTGTTACCTATATGACAACTAGGACTCACTTATAGTTGATAGGAGCAAGTTTAGTTTTCAAATTTTTAATGTATTTAAACCGTCAAAGATTATAACACTAACAACTTGTAAGGTTACTAAAAGAAGAGAAAAAGAAAAAAAACCTGAGACTATTAAAACATGCAATATACCACTACAGATCCCAAATTATCAGAAAAAAAAAGAAATACATAGCCTAATGACTTTGGCAGAGAAGGCAATGGCACCCCACTCCAGTACTCTTGCCTGGAAAATCCCATGGACAGAGGACCCTGGTAGGCTGCAGTCCGTGGGGTCGCTAAGAGTCGGACACGACTGAGCGACTTCCCTTTCACTTTTCACTTTCATGCATTGGAGAAGGAAATGGCAACCCACTCCAGTGCTCTTGCCTGAAGAATCCCAGGGACAGGGGAGCTTGGTGGGCTGCCGTCTATGGGGTTGCACAGAGTCAGACATGACTGAAGCGACTTAGCAGCAGCAGCAGCAGCAATGACTTTGGATGTGTTGATAACTGGGCAGCAAATTTGAAACTGAGACACTCTTGGTCACTCTATCTCAAACTTTGGCAGACAAAGAAAATGCAGGATAAAACCAATGTCATTTCTATTATAATAATACTACAAACTCTACTAATAATGCATTCAAGAACATTTCACAGGGAGTAGGAATTTTCTTTTGTACTCTTTACACTTTTAAAAACACTTAGGTCAATTAACACTATGGGCTAGGGAAGAGACCCTCATACACTCACTTTTCATGCAAATAATTAATGTGCTAGTCACAAAGCACTATTCCGTCTGACTTGGCCTCTTTTAGTAATAACTTGGTATTAGTGTGTATCTCCGTGATATATAATGATTTGTGTAAAATCATCTATAACCAGACCTTTTTTCATTAATCAAATAATTGTTCTTTATGTTAAAAGAATGTCTCTACAGTCCTTTCCCATCTACCTTTACTGAAGTAAGTTTCACTGTCCAGGGAAGACATTATCCCAGTAGAAGATGGTGGTTCTTTTAGCAACTTCCATATAAAATTATTTTATGATGGTAGATTGTGGTTCTCCATATAGGAGTAAAAAAAAAAAAAAGGGAAAGACACCAGAAAAAACAAAAATCACAAAATCCTCCTTGCATCTGCTACATATTTAAAGTTGTTACCCATATGACAACTAGGACTCACTTATAGTTGATAGGAGCAAGTTTAGTTTTCAAATTTTTAATGTATTTAAACCGTCAAAGATTATAACACTAACAACTTGTAAGGTTACTAAAAGAAGAGAAAAAGAAAAAAAACCTGAGACTATTAAAACATGCAATATACCACTACAGATCCCAAATTATCAGAAAAAAAAAGAAATACATAGCCTAATGACTTTGGCAGAGAAGGCAATGGCACCCCACTCCAGTACTCTTGCCTGGAAAATCCCATGGACAGAGGACCCTGGTAGGCTGCAGTCCGTGGGGTCGCTAAGAGTCGGACACGACTGAGCGACTTCCCTTTCACTTTTCACTTTCATGCATTGGAGAAGGAAATGGCAACCCACTCCAGTGCTCTTGCCTGAAGAATCCCAGGGACAGGGGAGCTTGGTGGGCTGCCGTCTATGGGGTTGCACAGAGTCAGACATGACTGAAGCGACTTAGCAGCAGCAGCAGCAGCAATGACTTTGGATGTGTTGATAACTGGGCAGCAAATTTGAAACTGAGACACTCTTGGTCACTCTATCTCAAACTTTGGCAGACAAAGAAAATGCAGGATAAAACCAATGTCATTTCTATTATAATAATACTACAAACTCTACTAATAATGCATTCAAGAACATTTCACAGGGAGTAGGAATTTTCTTTTGTACTCTTTACACTTTTAAAAACACTTAGGTCAATTAACACTATGGGCTAGGGAAGAGACCCTCATACACTCACTTTTCATGCAAATAATTAATGTGCTAGTCACAAAGCACTATTCCGTCTGACTTGGCCTCTTTTAGTAATAACTTGGTATTAGTGTGTATCTCCGTGATATATAATGATTTGTGTAAAATCATCTATAACCAGACCTTTTTTCATTAATCAAATAATTGTTCTTTATGTTAAAAGAATGTCTCTACAGTCCTTTCCCATCTACCTTTACTGAAGTAAGTTTCACTGTCCAGGGAAGACATTATCCCAGTAGAAGATGGTGGTTCTTTTAGCAACTTCCATATAAAATTATTTTATGATGGTAGATTGTGGTTCTCCATATAGGAGTTGACCGAAGAGACAAGAATAATCTGACTATCCTGGATAGATGAGAATGGAGGGCTGTAGATATAACACACTTCTGCATTTTCCTTCCCTTCCACAAATTTTCAAATACTGACCTAATCTAATACCAAGCTGTAGATAACAAACATATCCTAGCAATGAAATAAGCTAATGGACATCAAAGAACTGAGTCTGGTCTGGGATTGTGTGCAGAGACATTCCATTTGTAATCAGAGAGACCAAAGCATACATTTTGACACTGACGTGACTGCTATTCACAGAGATGGTTCTTTAAAAAAAAAAAAAAACAACCCTTTCCACACATAAAAATAAGCTTTTTATTTTTAAATAAAAATGGGCTATTTCCTTCCATTAAAAAATTCTTGACAGCTCTTCCTATTAGGGGAGGGAGGGATGGTGGCAACAAAGAGTTTGACAGAGATGGTTGCTGAAATTCAAATCAGCCTTTTCTCTAAAGAACCTTAACAAAAGACTTTGCTCGGCCTGTCTGTGGAAGAGTGCATTGCTGCATCTAAACTACTGGCACAGGAAGGGCTGAAAAAGGAATATATCTGCCATCTTGTAGTCCTGCAGGTCTGAATACATGCAACACAGCTAGACCTTCCTCCCTCCTCACCTAATACCTATTCTTCAGTAGCAAAGACTGGAGAATCTGATGATATATGTATTTTCTTTTCCATATGAAGTAACACCTGCCATAAACTGAGGGAAGGGAGAATTAAAAAGGATGGAGCGACTATAGGAAACAGCAGTTTCCTATAGTGTAGAGAAGTGTAAGTGTAGAGAAATGAGAGATTCCCGTTCAAAATTAATGATTTATCATTTACTATTAATTCTCAAAGTATGATAATTTTTGTTTCCATATGTATATTTCCTGTGGAAATTGTCTTAAAAATATCATCTGCGGTATTGCATACTAAGCTCACAACACAGCTGATACCTTAGGTGTGGTATAATTTTAGATGGTGGTGGTATAAGCTTGTGAGTTAGTAAATGTACATTTCAGTTTCAGACAAACTCATGGCTTGCAGAGGATAAATGTAATAAATCAGTCTTTCATTAAACTACAAGTTATACTGAGATACAAGTATTTTATTTATATTTTGTTATGAAATACAGTATGAAATACAGTCCAGGTGGAAATCTCTGCTTATTTAATCACTGGGAGCTAGATTTGCATTGTTTAAAATGTAAATTCCTCCCTATCCTCATAGTTGAGTAATAACATGATTTCTTGAGGGAACTTGGAGTTCTGGGTATATCTGCCCATTATTTCCCATATAAAACAAAGGCAAAGAAAATAAAAACATTACCTGATCACTAAATGTTCTTTCCAGTGACTGCTGTCAAGTTAAGGAGTTTGCAGTCCTGTCTGCAGTGTGCACTGAAAGCTCATAATCATTGGTTTAATTCAAGTAAAATTAAAGGTAAGATATTATTTTTAAAAAGGGGGAAAAAATCCACTAACCATCAAAGACCTTTGTCCTCAAAAGTATTATTCTGTGAAATATCTAGAGAAAATATTATACTTAGCATCAGTCTTATAATAATGAGCCAAATAAAGAGAAATATCTAACAAGGGTAATTAGATCATAAATGTATATTTTAAAATAATAGAGCTAGAGAACACAGAAGCACATTTGATGGGGCAATTTCCATTAAATACTAGAGTTTATGTAGCCACATTTTGTAAATCTAAAAACCCATGCATTATTGCATACCTAATACAAGTAAAAATAAAGCAGAAGTCTAGAAAGAAATAGTTTCCTCACATGGATTTTCTAAGATCCAGGAAGCATCCAGAACATCGACAGCTGCCTTGAGTCACAAACCTGGCCTTGGGAAAGGGTTTTGTGAGTTGTTACTTTGCCTGTATTTACTGTCCAGAGGTGAAAGCAAGCTGGATCATGGTATCAGATTGGTAAAACTGTGCTTCTTTTCAGAGTGTGGTAGAGACGGAGTTTGAAAGGAGATGATGAATATTTGAAACATTTCACTTGTGTGAGAGCTCTGAGAGATTAGCTCAGGAACTAGAGTCTGTTTGAAATGATTTTGAACGCCTTGTTGCTGCTGCTAAGTCACTTCAGTCGTGTCTGACTCTGCGACCCCGCAGACCGCAGCCCCACCAGGCTCCCTCGTCCATGAGATTTTCCAGGCAAGAGCACTGAAGTGGGTTGCCATTGCCTTCTCCGTTTTAATGCCTTATATGACAGTTTAACATCTTAATTTTTTTTTTTTTACCAATCATGATTCTGTTACCTTTTTATTGTTATGATTGGAAAGAGTTTTTTATGCTCTTTTAAAATGAATATTAAAATATTTTAAAGACAAATCTGAGTTATCAGAAGCATGCTTTATAAGCTTATTGCTTTTGTAAGCTGAAGACCACCATTTTGTTCCTCAGAGGATGACTTACTGCCATTTGGATACGTAGCCAAAGGTTTGGGGACTGCATTCCATCAACTCACATTCAGCATTTTCCAAGGATATAAAAATATATATATTTAACTGAATGGGACAATAAAAGATTAGAAGCTTGTTAGAACCATTTTAGTTAAATAGCTAACAACTTTTTTATATTGGAGGAGATTCCTTAATGTGGTCAGCAAAACCTGGAAAAGAAAAACCTAAATATTTATGTAAATAAATAAATTCACTCAAGATAATGCTACAACTCAAAATAAAATCACAGTCCTTACATCCTTTCAAGTTCTCTAGTCCAAATTAAAAAAACTCAGTCCATGCATCTTTTCTATCTCATCACTTGGCATGCATATCACAGATTTGAAGGGTTTTGGTTATTTTTGCAGATATATGATTAGGATGTAAAAATTCATTATGTAGATACTCTCAGTAAACCAGAAAAACTCTTTAGATAAGTCATATTCTGAATATATATATATATATATGCAGATATATATATATAAAACTTGGAAGAACACACATTTTTCAATGTAAAACTTTAGTTGAATTTAGAAGAGTTCAATAGTAACTTTCAAATGAAAGGGATTTTTTCTATGTTTGATTTAAGAGGTAAAAACAGAAAGTGAAGGAAATTAAGGCCCACAGCATTTTATCCTAATTTGGTTATGAAGAGAGAACTGCTGGAGTCCAAGATTTACCAAAATACAAATGCTGTCAGCTTTATCCACAGGTCTACAGAGGTATTGGTACCTTCTGCTACAGGATATTTCTCACCTCTTTTTTCCCACTTAGAGGTAGGAACTGTAGCAGGAACGTCTACAGCTGGACAGATTTCAAAATGAATTTTTACAACCCAGATGATGGACTGGTGTATTTCAAAAGTGAACTCATGAGTTTTATAAACAACTTTCTCTTGCTCTTTCTTTTGTTTTTCTTCACTAGCTACATCATAATGGAGGAATAACATTTTAAAAATTTTGAATAGGCACTTACTGGAATTACAGTTAATCCTGATACAATCTAGATGGGGAAGAATAGATGAAAAATGAAAATTTATCCTTCAAGGTAATAGCTGCAGACATCCAATAAAATCACAGTCCACCCTTCCGGGGACAGACACATGCAAATATGGCCACTCCATATCATTTATTCTTTATATACTTCTAGAACCCAGATTGTTTGTTATAAAACTTCACCACTGGAAACAACGGGAGATTTTTTTTAATGGCCAACTCAAACAAAGCTACATGGTGACAAATCTAAGTGAAATAAAGAATTGTTAACTGTCAAAGATGCTTGGCTTAGACTGGCTGCAGCTTTCTCCCCATCTGTGAAAGAACAAATCACTGTTTTCAATTTAATTAAAAAGTGCTCCATCACAATGGGGAACAGTGCAAGCTCAGCTAGGCTCAGACATCTTGGACCTTCAAAATCTATTATCCCGCAAAGGCCAACAGAATGCTTTAGAATTGTGGTGGTCAAATGGAGAGCTAGTTGAAATTATTATTTCACTCTAATGTATTTATTATTATTGTCGCTGCTGTTGTTACTATTACTTACTTGGACAAAAAAAGATAAACAGCCAGGAGTTAGCTGGATTCCATGCCTTGTATTAATTGGAGAAGGAAATAAGCACTTTGTTTCCTTCAGAAACTCTTGTGGCTAAGGAGTAGTGTCATTCCCGGGAGCACACAGGCCTATTCCTCTGTTAGGAGCCAACTATGTTATCTCTATGTAATAAGCTTCATGGTTATTACTGCTATTAATTTTTATTTTCTTATACTTCCTTCTTATATAAAAGCAGATTCCCCAAGAATGGAATGTTTGATCTGAATAGCATAGATTATAAGTGTTATCTTTAAAGGACCATGTGGGGTGTTTTATGTTTATTTTATATGTAGATAAATATTTGTTGGATTTGGCTGTTGTATTTAATGCCTTTGGGGAACATGAAAAATACAAACCTAGATTCTGTTTCCATATAGCTGAGTTTGTCATGTGTCGTCAACCGCATCAGAAAAGTGGTTGCAAACAGCCAAGGATCAGCATCTACACAACTCTTTCCACAGAATGCTTTGCTGTTAGAAAATCCCCATGAGTGTGTTCACCTCCTCCGGCTAATAGCCCCTTTACTGAAACTAGGCCATTTTGATGGGCTTGTAGTAACCTATCATTGTCACTAGAGGGAACTCTAACAGAAGAGTAAAAAAGCATGTGTTCTTCAGTAAAAAGAAAAACAACCTTATTATTGGACTTTTAAACTTAATATTAATTGAATGTAATTGTGTGCAACAAACTACTAAAGAAATAACTTTATATTTTATGAGCTGCTACTCTGCCCAAAACAGTGTGGAGTTTTCACAAATGCCATACCTCATCACATTTCGCTACATTTTTTGTAAATCTATGTAGTCTTGAATTTTATTTTTCTCTTTCTGCTTATTCATGATTGTGTGTGTTTATTACTTCCAGGAAATACAGTAAAACCTCATTAATTTGTACTCTTATTATTTGGAGTTAATTATAATATTGAAACTTATTGGGCAGAACATTTGTAATTCTTCATTTGCTATGAGCAGAGATTGTCTGAGAAAAAGGAAACAAATTGTTCAAGGCCAGGTTTGGAAAGAAAACTGATTTCAAGTACACTGATGGAGCAACTTCTGTGAAACAATGTGCTAATTATGAATAATTCTTAACCACCCATTAACATTAGCCTTGTAAGACCTTTCCTTAAGATTTTTTGAGCTACTAATTTGTGTTTTTTAATGTATGTGAAAACAAATATGCTTACATTAGTTTTTTAGTCTACAATTCATACTTTTTCTTAATTTGGCCTGATCTTCCCCTAGATTTTATCCAGTTTGGTGAGGTTTCACTGTAGCGACTCTTTCTGAATGCTACAGTTAAGCAGGAAAGCATTATTTTTCTGCGGAAGAGTCTGTGTTTTTAGTGTTCTCATGGCTGCTTGCTGAGGGCCGCAGACTTTGGGCATTGAAGGGTTGTGGATTGTTGTTTGATAGCAAAATATCACCACACAGTATTTCCAAACAGAAAAGATGGGATACCACGAAGGTAACTGTTCAAAGGAGAAGCCCAAGGATAGATAAAGAGCAACTGCTGATCTAGACCACAAACTAGATATCTGACATTTTATAGCATGTGCTATCCAAGTCAAAGTTGGTGGATTTTTATTTTATCTGAAAGGATTTTATCTATACCCAATCAGAATGTCAGTCATTGTAAAAATAGGAAATTCAGTTTGAGGCATCATCAAGCGTAATAATTTGTATTTTCAATAATCTCATTAATGCACATGGCTTCCCTTTTAAGAACCCTCAGTGGAAGGAACCACAAAACAGTAAATTATGTTAAACAATATAAAAACAATAAAAAGATGTCCCCAAAACCTAAATGAATTTAAATAATGGAGATGAGACTATTAAGTGTTTTAACTTTCCATGGCAAACAGGCTACTCGATAAATGTTTGCAGGCAAAACTGAACAAAAAGTGAAAAGTGTTAGTTCAATGGGGGAAGGTGAGTTGTTACCTAGGTTGACCGTCAGTTTCACACGCCCTGCGTCCAGCTCCAGGCGGAGGGTGTCTGCTGAGTCTCTGGAGGTGGTTGCCATGAGAATGCCATATGCACGCTGGGATCGAAACCGTAAGGACACATCCTCAGCCTCCGTGTGCATCACCACCGGGAGCTGGATTTTCATAAACATACTCCCATCATAGCTCAGAACCGTTGCTTCTATAGTTAGGAAATAAACATAAAAGCTCTGGGTCAGTTCAGTACATATAAACTTTGAAAAGGAAAAGCATGAACTATTAAAGGTTCCCATATAGAAGACAGGACACAAATTCGACTCATCTTCTTCCAAAATGAGCAATTTTTTTTTTTAACTGGAAAGAGAAGTCACAGAAGAAGTATCTCTTAAAGTTCAAAGCAGAGGTGGCTGCACTTCCCTTTCCGTACCTAAAACAGCTTTTATCTCTAGGATTCATCCGGTAGGATTTGCAGAACATGGATGCATATCTTTTCTCAAGAGCAGAGATCATATTGAATTGTGTGTGTGTGTGTGTGAGTATGTGTGTACAGCCACAGCGCAAGCGTGGCTTGAAGTACTGGCTACTATTTGTGCTTGTTTTTATATGGCTAGGCCACTGATCAGCTCTGTGAAATTAAACTTGGCTAGAATCCTTCACTTGCAAAATGAGAGGATGCTATTAGAGCATCTCTAAGGCCTCTTCTTACCTCAAAAGCCCATGATTCTAAGGAAAGTTACTTTTATCATTTTTTAAAAATAATTTTGTGCCCCAATACAATCAAAAAAGAAACACTAAAATTATGACTTAAATACAGGAATCAAGTCAACACTTTTCCAAAGGTGAGGTTCAGAAACAGAAGAACAAATGGTATTACCAAAAAACAGATAATACATGTTCTGAGTCACTGGGATGAACAAGGTAATTCATTTTCACAAAGACACAAACTGTAACTTCATATTAAAGTTCATTTGCAGATAAGGGGTAACTTAAAGCATTACCTGTAAGCACCACCCTGGTGTTCTGAAAAAAATTAAGCTATCGCCAAAAAGTCAATAAATATGTACCTGGGTAACACTGAGTGAGGATGGGGATGGAACTGAAGAGCTTGTATGGATGTGTGCTATTAAAGAAAAGTAGATGGCTTTAATGGAGAAGTTGCTTAATTTTGCATGAAACACAGAAAGGCAAAGAGCAAAACTGTTGATCTCAAACTGACTGCTTTAAGAAATAGTCAGCATCCCTTTCATGTTAAACACTATATGGTTGTGGAACAGTGAAACGAGTACGAATCATGTTGCTTTGTCATGGGTTCTGATAACTCAGGATACCATTTAATAAAAGAAAAACTACCTGAAATTAAAACAAACTAGGAAGTTCTCATTCTCTTTACTATTGACAGCAATTAACTTTAGTGATACAACCATGCCTATTATTAAGACTATATTTTGGAGCTGTGGTTTTGCAAGACTATCTTCTCAAAATCAGAAAAATCAAGTATTGCTTCTAACAGACTTCAATCATTAGTTATCATCTCGGGGTTGAATGCACATCCAGAATCAGTAAGGGTTCCAGAGCTCCCTGCTTAGGACCTTTCTCTTCTCTCTATCTCTTAAGGGATCTGGGTCAACTCATATGCTCACTCTCCCTAATACATATAAACAGTCCTGACTTCTCTGCTGAGCTCCCTTAAACATCCATCAGCCATTGCTTATTTGACGTCTCCAATTTGAGTAAGATACACACACCAATAATGAACAAATTCTCCAGCTCCAATGAACATGCTCCTGCTTCAGTGTTCTCCATTTCGGTAAATGGCTTAATGCCATTACTCAGATCTTAACCTTTCTGCTTTCTTTCTTACCCTCTCTGCCATGTCCAATCTGTTTGCAAATCTGCAAGTCTTGTAGACTCTAATTCCAATCCACCTTCTGACTCAATCAGTTTGTGCCACTGCGGTACATCAGACTCTGCTCCCATGTCTCACATAGATCAATAAGGATAGCTTGCTCAATGGCCTCCCTACTTCTATTCTTTCTCCCTATACATAGTGGCCAAGCTAAACTTTTACAGGAGCCAATCTGATCATATCACTTCATTACTTCATCTAGGCACATCCACCCCACCCACCCCTAATCCTTCACCTCCCTACCCTTCGCCAATAGATTTCCACCACTGCAGTTCAAATAAAATCTGTATTCCTTTTATTAACCTATGACGTTTTGTGTGAATCAGCCCCAGTCCATCTCTCTGCCTCAGCTTTTAGCATGTCCTCCCTTGTTTAGTAAATTTCAGCCACACTGATTTCATCTCTCATTCAAGTATTTGCACTTGAAGCACGTTCTGTTTTAAAAGGTTTCGGCCCCAGATCTTTATATGGCTGGTTCCTTCAGCATTCAGATTTCTGATCAAATGTTACTCCAGACATACCTGTTGCAAGCACTCCTTTAATTCTCCCTCCGGTTATTCTATATCTACTTAGCATTTTTTAAATTACCATTTCTTATGTGTCTGTAATCTGTCTTTGGCCTTTTGTATGCATATCATTACAGCAGAGGCTGAGTCCTCCTACTTCTTTCTCTATCATCACCCAAGAGCACTAGGCACACCGCAGAGCCTTGATAAAATTGACTGAATTAATGATTGGACTTGATACTGAAGGTATGTGAAAGAGCTTATTTCAATTTGGATATCATGTATATGTAAATACTCACTAATGAGATTAAGTATTCTGTCTATTGTAAGTGAATCTAATTTTGGTGATGTATATGAACAAAATATTCCTTAAAGTCTACATTGGAAGCCATAATAGTGTCATAAAAGACATTCTATGAGAGGGGTCTGTTTACCAAAATAGGGGTCTCATGGCTAAGCATTGACCTAAGCACTGAGAAGATAAAATATAATCCCCTTAAAATATGGTGGTTTTACATTATATCACATATCTATCAATGGATCATATTTTTCCAATAAAGTTTCCCTAAAGAAAATCTAGTAGGATTTGTTCAAAAAATAAAGCATGACTGTAAAGTTTCAGTAAACATTAGGAAAAAAAAACTGCTTCTAGTATAATCTTAAAGACACTTGATCTCTACCATACCCCTTCCTAATTTATAGCCAATCACTGTCCCTATCTAAAAGCAACATATATTTGAATTAAAATTTAAAAGCTATTATCAGTTACTTTGGTATTATGTAGATACAAGGGCTAAAATATTTTCAGTTTTCTCTTATTTAATCTGTAAATTTAGTCTCTATTATTCAACTATCATTTTTTAAAATTATCTCATTCTTGTACGAAATATAACTTAATTTAATTAAAAACTAAGTAGAGGGAACATTCTTTTAGAAATACAGATGACTGACAAGGGATTATAAATATTGTATAAAACACAATCCAAAGAAAAATAAATAAAAAGAAAAAAGAGAAAAAGAAAATAAGTATCATTGGCCTTTAATATTCTCTGAAAAGCTGCAGGAATGAAATAACAGGAAAGTAATAAAACTTGAATGCCTCTGAGTGCCATTTTAAACAATTCTCAATGTGAAAATAACCTGTTGATAAATGACAAATGAATGCCTAAATGATTCCTCATAATTAGAGTTAACGTTTAATTAGACAAGAAATGGAAAATGTACAAGGTTGTAGTTGAGAGCTGCCAAATAAATGGTAAACAACATTCTGACATTTGAAGGTTATGTTATTTGGCAGCATCCTTTAGACATTAGTAAACTTACTTTACCACTTAGAAGACAAAAGAGTTCTTTAAGAAGCTAATTTCAATATAGCACTTCTTTGCAAGTTTCAGCTTTGTCTCCTCTGTCTCATTCTTCCTTGTCCTTAAGTTTGATAAATTTGCTTTTCTGTGTTATTCCTTCTTGTGGTCTAAAGTGTACACCTGTGTTCAGTTTTGCCAAAAGGCAGTCACATATTGTGATCAATGATGAAAATCAGACAGGGAGCCAAATTATATTGCTCTGACATCTGTCCCTCCATCTGGTAGAGCTTTAACAAACAAATATAAAATAGACCTCTGATGATACCATGTACATACAACCAAACATAATTTCTTTATGACCAGTCTCCACAAATTTTCAGATTTATAAAATGTAAAGCAGGAGAGAAGGTGCTGAATTCAATCTACATTCAATTGGACATGATTTCTATGCTACTCTTCTTTATGGGATCAATATACATTCAAGCAAAATACTATTTTCTTATTTGCCTAAGTCAGCAAATACTCTGATCTTTCTTATAAATTCTTTTGCTTATGTAGTGAAGAATGATTTTCTATAATGTGATTGAAACAGCATTCCCCATGAGCACTGTCTGAGGACTTGAACATGTTTCTTTATAAATTAACATTTATTGCTTAATAATTGTAAAACAGAAACTTTGAAAATGCCTTTTTAAAAAAATTTCAAGAGCTGCCAGTCAACTCTTACGTGATCAACAGCCTTATGTGATCAGAGTATATGCAAAGAACCACAGTCAAAGTATTCTCTTTGGAATTGGAAACCCTGAAGGCTGGACATGATCTTGTGTTGACTGAACTAGGGCAGAGCTGGGAACTGGACAGCAGCCAAATTTTGTGGCAGTGAACGTGACAAGCATCCCACTTCACTCTTGTTCTTGGGAGATGCCATAATGTGAGCAAGAAAATTAATTCTGAAAAGCAAAGACTTCTCACAATACACTGGTTAGTTCAGAAACAGAAAACACACAAAAATGACTATTTTCTCTCCTCAATATACAACCAACCTGGAGACAAAGAAATCTGCAGAAATTTTCAGCCACTTGTCAGTTAAAAATGTATGTTGAAACCCAGTGATGAAACTTGCTATTAAATTCTCATTTGCAAATCTGCATATGCTTGCCACCCCTCCTTCTAATTATTGCAACATATAAATAGCTCCTTTCCCTCATTCTGGTTTAGGGAGCTCTACAATTTCCCTTCTTATTTCTGCCATATGCAGTAGTGGAATACTGCCACAGGGTGGTACACCATGCATATTTAACTGAAGGCTTTTGTAATTTGTGTTATAGCTCAGTTATACCCTTTTCTGGCTTCACTTAAGCAGGAGGCAGCAGAATAAGTGACAGCTCTCTGAGTGATTAAAATGAAAACAGAGTCTTAAATTACACAGTCTCCTAATCTCACATCATACTTAACTATAATTTATCTTGCAAGCTTTGTCACTTTGTTGCTGTTGGCTCCTTTGGGGCAATTTCTAAAAACTATACTATGCCAACAAATAAATTAGAAGGGGAAATGTACAGAGAATATACACCTTACACATGAAACTATGTGCAAATAATTAACCTCTAATGACTATTCACAAGAATTGCAATTAGGAGAATGAATGAATCTATGTGATTAAACTATGTATCTATCTAGAGACCTATCTCATTGTAAAATCCAGAACAGTGATAGTATTTTGGTGGGTAATTTAAGATCATTGTTAGATTATTAGGCTATGATTATTGATTGTTACAGTGATTAATGTTATCAATAGAACTGATAAGCTGATGAACCCTCTCATTAACATAAAGAATCAAAGCCACATTTCAACTTTAGATTTTGCCAAAGGAAAAAAAAAAACCCACCTTTTCTGTAGAAAGTGTCAGCTTAACTAAATTAAACTATTTCAGGAGTGCAAAGGCAAAATGACTAGATATGTACGGCTTGAAAAATAGATGGCAGGTTCCTTTAGGCTAAATGTCTAAGAGAGCAATGTTATTTGGAACATGAGAGGACAATGGGATAACTTGTCAATATTTTTTCATATTGATTTTTGTTCCATTGTTGAAAATGAGTGGCAATGAGTATAGTGACTAAAGCATTTATTTGAAACTCTTGAGTCGATGAAAAAACATACTTAGACCTATTTGCTCTGCTACTTCTTCCTTTTGACTGGTCTCTAGATGAGCAGTGGCAGCTATCACACTTTATTTTTCCTTTAACCCTTATTCTCCTTCTAATGGGAGACGAAAAGGAAAAAAAATGTAGCTTTGCCTTCTGCTAGAGAAGGAAAGGGAGGCAACCATTCAGAGCTTCCAGACACAATAAGCCTTAATATCAAATTGGTAAAGAAACCTTCTGTAATCAGTTGAGTCTTAGACCAAGGTAAGTGTTTCTGAAATTAGGGTGCATTTCTGAAAATACTGGTGTAACTTAAATGGTTTAAAATCACCTTATTCTTCAAATTTCAACCTTGAGAAGGTCGACTAAAGTAAAATGAACAAGCTCAGTGTCAAGGAAGTTGCAACTTACAGCTTAGCTTGCTTTGAGTGCTATTTTTGACCTACATATTAGCACTAGATGCCAAAAGTATGCTGGATTCATTCGTTTTATTTTTTTATTTTACTTTCTAGTGTCTGGAAATTAAAAACTGCGCAAAAGAGTTAGTGATTGTCTATGATACATCTTAGGCCCATACCCTCGAGGATGCAAAGGACCTTACTATGTATTCCTGCGATATACTTAAAGGGCTGTGCATTCCCAGAATCAAGTCCTTTGAAAATCAATACAGACTTGTCAGTAAAGCATCCGTGTGGTCACTCTGCTTGCAGAGTTTAGTTCCCCAGAGCACATATTACATTTCAATGGTCATTTAAGGTGTGAGGTCCACATTGAATACGTTTTTCATTTCAGGGGAGTTGGCTGCTTGGATTTTGGAATCATACCTCTCTCACAGGACCTGCCAAGATAGCCTGTTCCGGAACAATCACAGACATATCTGTTCCACCCATCCCTGCACATGCCGTTGTTTTTGCAGGGGTTGCTAAGGCACGGTTTTGCTGTTTCTCTTGAGCAGGAGGGCTTCACGCCAGCAGTACTTTGAACTTCAGCCATTTGCCGGATATCTTTGCTCTGGCCATCAATGAACAGATCTCGTATGCAGCCCACGTAGCCGTAGTTGAGCAGCGCAGTCCACACCTCGGTGGGGAAGACGAGGCCAGCCTTATTTTCTGGCAAGCCCCCCAGGTACAACTCATCATCCAGGTCCAGAATCTCACTCTCGCCAGGAGCGGTGTAAGGCGTGCGCAGTGTGTTGACAGAAATGGTACCTGGTGCAAAGACAAGAGAGCATACGAGTCTTTACAGAAGGCAACTTCTTCTAAATGTCACCCTTTTTTTCTGCCATCTGCCTGAGGGTGAACCCCTTGAGGGCAAACATTTCTTATTTTTCTTCCTATTCCTGGCGTACTTCCGAGGGAAATGAATAGAAACCTGAGGAATCAAGGAACTTGAAGAATAAGGCAGACTGTCATTAAAATGGTTGTTATTTCACTTTGGGAATGAAAACCCAAGTGTACAGGCAAGAAGGACTGTTGCCAGCCTCCAAGAATTTAGGGGGAAAAAAGAAGGAAAGGAAGGAAGGAAGGCAGAAAAAGGGAGGGAGGGAAAGCGGGAGAGAACGAGGGGAAAAAAAATGGCATACTTATCACTCTCTAACAGGTCAGCCAAGATGGCAAGAAAGGAAGAGAGGGGAGGGAGGGCGGATAAGGGGTTGCTTGTGGGGAGACAGTGAGGGAGAGGGAGAGAAAGAAAGAAGGAAAAATTGGCATTCTATATCACTCCCTGTAATAAAAACCAGGCTCTCTTTGGCTAGTGTTCATTTGCAAAGCTGGTGTGCATCTGCAAATCAATGAAAGCTTGTGCTGTGTCCCCATCTGTAATAAACTTCATTTTTTTTAATAGAATACAATACATTGACAGATTATAGCAAAACCTGACTTCATCACACTTAGCTGTATGAATCTTGATTAGCTCTTGTGGCCTCAGTTACTCATCCATAATGTGGGCATACTAATATGACCTACCTCATATGAGTGTTAAATAAAATAATACAAGTAAAATGTCTGGTTTGTAGTAAGCACTACATAAATGTGTGTAATATGATTCATCTCAAGAACCAAGTCAAGTTAGGTGTTTATTTTTTTCTTTAAACCAAACTAGTTACATATTTAAGTCATTTTTTTTCTTCCTCACTACAGTGTGAGGAGAAAATTACTCTATTAGTTTATAAAGATATAGAAACCCTAGTCTTAAACATGGGATTAAGAGGTAGACATTTACATGGGATAACTTGAAGATCACAGAAAATATATATATATTTATGGAATCCATTAAAAGAAGAAATAGGAAAGATAGAAGGCATTTTCTTGATTAAAACTTCCCCAGTGTACCACCAGATTACTCAACAATCCACTAATATTCTCTTTCCAGAAAGATCTTTGCAAAAATGCAGGTATGATACCCGAAATGGATACCACACTGACCCGTTTCCAGATTATTCCAGATTTCTTTCTTGGGTCTAGACCATAAGGCAGACTAGAAAGAGTCTAACAAGAGAAAGTGTATTAGAAGACTCAGGGATTTAGGATGCAAACACACAGGAGACGCCTGAAGACAGAAGGTGGGGTACAAAATGTGGGGACAGAAAAGAAAAAGGTACTGTGTGTAGAGGGTAAGTGTGCGTGCTAAGTCGCCTTAGCCACATCCGACTCTCTGTGACCCATGGACTACAGCCCACCAGCCTCCTCTGTCCATGGGATTTCCCAGGCAAGCATACTGGAGGGGGCTGCCATGCCCTCCTCCAGGGGATCTTCCCGGCCAGGGACCAAGCCTGCATCTCTTATGCCTCCTGCATTGGCAGGCGGGTTCTTCACCACTGGGAAGCAGGAGAGTAGGAAGATGTGTTTTAGTTTAGCTGAGGCCCACTCCAAAGGGCCTGCAGTGAATGTGGAATGTGCATCTAAGCACACAGGGCTGCCGGGGCCTGCACTGTGCCCAGGAGACCCTCAGATCCCAGCAGAGGCGCACTCCCCAATGTGAGCAGTGTAATGGGATCTGTCTTGGTGAGGGAGAAGGGCAGTGGAAGCTGCTGACAGGGACTGTGAGGCAGGCCAAGTCATTAAGAGTGCATTTGTCTCTCTAGACTTCCACAGAAAGAAATGGAAAAGGCTCCTAGGGGAGAAACACTCAGAGGCATTGCTATTTTGGCCTTCCAAAAGGGGAGTATAATAGGGATTTTGGAGGCAGCAAAAGAGGAAAATGGCCAAGTACTCATTTTTACTGTTCACATTTGTGCAGGTGTCTAGAAGAAAATTCATTAGAAATATACGGAGCAGAAAATCCTACTTAGAAAAATATTTTAAAAATCATTTAGGGGAAATAAAATATATAATTCTGAGAGAATGGTGACACTGTTCTAAACAGAATTTCATCACATGCATTTTTAACTGTCCAAAATGCCCTAAGAAGTAAATTAAGACATGATCCCTAACCACTGCAGCAGCTAAAGTAAGTTAGAAAATGATGAGCGTTAAGTATTAATGATAAAAGGAAAAGTGGACATTAAAAAAAAAAACAGCATACGTTGAAAGCAAAGTTTTGTATGCAAAGAAAACAATGACTTAGGTTTTTAAGATAAAAGAGAGGTGCCAGCCCCTATTTTAAATTAGTTCAAGAAGATTTCCTGGAAATGAATACATATTATTGAGACACAACTGTTAGGAGACACAGAAAAGTTTTACAAGACTGGGGATATCCTGTATTCCCAGACTGGGGGTATTTTTAAAATATCCAGTTTTTCCCATACGCCTTTTTATTCATGGAATAAGTATGATTTAGCTCAGGACTGGGAAAACACTCTGAAAAACTGTCTTGTCCTCATTCATGGTGTTATGATTCTGACACTAAGGATGAAGATGTTTGGAGGATTCCTGAGATGAGGAAATCCAGTGGCTTTTTTTGCATAACACTTCACTCTGTCTACTCTGCATAGTTTGCAGAGTTCAGTACACTCTGCGGTTTCCGTCTTCAGTATGTCTACACTCTTGGGGCAAATCTGCTGCCAAGTATTTCAGATAATCATCCATGACGACTTTGTCTGACAGAATGGAGTGACTAGGTCTTCTAACTATGGTGCATTAGTGCCTGCTCTGAACAAAATATTTAAGTTCAGATATTTCACTATGACCCATTCCAGTATGGCTCAGCTGCTAAAGAGTCTGCCTGGAATGCAGGTGATACAAGAGACGTGAGTTCAATCCTTGGGTGAGGAAGATTTCCTGGGAGAGGAAATGGCAACCCACTCCAGTATTCTTGCCTGGGAAATCTCATGGACCCTGGCAGGCTATAGTCCAAAGGGCCACAAAGAGTCGAACACGAGTGAGCGACCAAAGACTATGTCTCTATGGATATTCTTGCTGTGGCCAGAGTAAGATATTCACTATAACTTTGAGATTAGAGTTTTCTGATCACAACTAAAGTTAAACCATAGTTTTCATGAAGCCCAGTGCATGCACACACACACACACACACACACACACACACATGTTCACACATTGAAATATCTGTTAACAGGAAAATATCTGTACTACTTCTGAGACATTCTGATAATGTTTTCTTATAAGTATATTAATACAAATGCTAGACATGACCCACCAAACTCATTTCAGAACTAACTGACAGGTTGCATTCTATGTTCAAAAAACACTGAGAAGTTACTATCATAAAGGGTAAGATTGCTCTTCTCCTTATTATCCCTTTGAGAGACAGTCTGAGACTTCTCATGGGAAGAAGAATAATGAAAGGTGGAGAAGAAGCAAAAGAATACGATCCTAACTTTACAACAAATATAATCCAAGAAAATCAATACTTTCATTTAGCCCCAGTTTCAAGGTATGGAGTCTCCATAAACAAATGCATGTATTAGATATTATTCACTGAAATTTACAAACAAACAAAATGAAATGACTGTGACCCAAAATCACCTACATGCTTTACATGCTTTGTCAATTCACTTGTATGTTAGAAGATCTTTGTAAAAGGGATGGCAAAAAAAAAAAAAAAAGGAAAAGGGTAGGACTTGAGAGGGAACAGAAATTATTGTTTTTATGTTTTGAAGATTCAAAGAGTAAAAATTTGTTTGAAATAATACCTATATTTTATTAGTTAGTCAAACTCAAAATAGAGATTGATATTTTAGGCTTCCCATGTGCAACTGTCCTGAAACACACCTGTTTCTGGTAAAGGATTTGAATTCCTAGTTCCTTAATGATTTTATTATTGACATGGATCAAGGGACCTTTTTACCTAAGCAAAAAAACTCATGATGGAATTTCCAAATTCAGTCAAGTCACCTTAACACTTACATAGGAGAACACTGAAATTTCAGTATTAACATTCTCAGGTGCCAATAATTGAATTGTAAAGGCAATGATTACCAAGAAAATTCATTTCAGAATATTTAATTTTTATTATTTGATAATTAAAGGCCATGAGTGGTTGCCGCAGTTGTACATATCAATAGAAATTAAGCATTTCCAAAGGTTGAGGTATGATCATATGTAAATAAATACTTAAAAGAAAACAAAAATCTGAGTGTGCTATTGGATTATCCTTCTATCATTTTCCAGGAATGACAAATACCAGCATGTTCTCTTTTTGAAACAGCTTGATTATTTCATACATTTTACCTTCTTCCACTATAATTACATGTGAAGTTTCTGGCAAATAAGACATTTTATGTAAACATTGTTATATCTGAGCTGCTATAATATGTAGATGGCAGTCATATTTGGGGACTTACTTGGATTGGTGTTTCATGCTTCAATATGTAAGAATCCAAAGTACCCTGCTGTGCTATTTTACTATTAAAGAAATGAAATTTCTTTGAAAACAAAGGTATTTGTGTGCATAGGACTTTTAACATCTTAATATAGAAAACACATTAACTTGTGTGTACTCAGTCCCTTAGTTGTGTCTAACTCTTTGAGACTCCATGGACTGTAGCCCTTAAGGCTCTCTGTCCATGGGAATTCCCAGGCAAGAATACTGGAGTGGGTTGCCATTTCCTTCTCCAGAGGGTTTTCCTGACTCATGGATCAAACCCACATCTTCTGCATTGGCAGAAAGATTCTTTATCACTGAGCCACCTGGGAGGCACCCACGTTAACTTATATTAACATTTAAATCTAGTTGTTTTCATGGTATGTGCAAGAGGTAAAACAAAAGTAATACACTAAATAGATTAGGTAATATTTAAAAATATCCATAAGCATAAATAATATAAATTCACCTTAATGTAACAATATATGTAGGGGAAAACTTAGCTATAAAAATAGAACTTAGCTTCATGTTTTGGTCTGGTATTTATAAATTGTTAGTTTCTACTCTTTTTCTCATCCGGTTCTTCCTGGCTATTCTATTTCCCGATTAGCTTAGAGGGTGAAAAGAAACATGAAGCAAAGGTGAGATTTAAAACAAGTTAATTTGGTTTCAAGTTTTAAATTACTGCAAAAGTTTAAGTGATTGAGAAATAAGGGAATAGAAAGTGTGTTCTAATGGGAAATGATTTTACCTGGTCAAAGGAAACCAATTTTCGTGTTCTAGCTTTGCAACTAACCAGCTCAGGAGCTTAGTCAAATAACAGATTTATTAAGCTTCAACGTGGCTCTTATGCAAAATAAACGACTTGCCTGGATGGTTACTAAAATTCTTCAGTGAGTAAAATTTTTGTGATTACTGTTTAAAATATTTTTAAATTTTATTTATTTATTTAAAAAAATTATTTTTACTTTATTTTACTTTACAATACCATATTGGTTTTGCCATACATTGACATGAATCCACCACGGGTGTATACGAGCTCCCAANTGTGATTACTGTTTAAAATATTTTTAAATTTTATTTATTTATTTAAAAAAATTATTTTTACTTTATTTTACTTTACAATACCATATTGGTTTTGCCATACATTGACATGAATCCACCACGGGTGTATACGAGCTCCCAATCCTGAATCCCCCTCCCCACCTAAAATATTTTTTAGTTGGATATAAATTTAATCTATTTGTAACTCTGCTTCAAGGGAGGCCCAAGTGGCTCAGTAGTGAAGAATCTGCCTGCCAATGCAGGAGACGTGGGTCTGATCCTTGGGTCAGAAAGATCCCCCGGAGAAGGAAATGACAACCCACTCCAATATTATTGCCTGGGAAATCCCATGGACAGAGGAGCATGTAGGGCTGTAGTCCACGGGGGTCACAAACGAGTTGGACAGGACTTGCTGACTAAGCAACAACAACTCTGTTTCACCCCTCATTCCTGAAGAAAATCAGATTCCACAAACTTATACACTTACTTGTCAAATTTAGTATCCTATTAACAAAACCAATCTCAGTAAAAAGGCATAATACAAGCAATAGAAACAGAATGAAGCACTGATTCACTGTGTGATGCAAAATGAAAAACATGTGATTCCCATAAATAGATAGTAAAAATACCAAAATATTAATAATGGGAGTTTTGAAGTAGTACAATCATAAATGGATAGTTTTCTTGCTTTCTCTTTTGTTTCTTTATTCTTTCTTTTTAGTTTTCTATGTATTTTTAAAAACAACTTCATGTATTAGGCTTATAATAAGAACTAAAATTAATTTTGCTTGAAAATAAAACAAAAATACAATCTTAATTTCTGTTTTCTGGTTATTACTATGTATTTCTTGTTTACTTGGATTAGTGTGAGCTGGGAATTTCAGAAATTAAACAGATAAATGAAAAAATAAATCTTGAGGCAACACTTAAAAGTTAGGTATTTTTTAGTAAAAGCCAAGAGAAAGGAGAAAAGGGCAGCTCATACACTGCAGATAAGAGTGTAGACTGGGACTTCTGGTGGTCAAGTAGCTAAGTATTTGCCTGCCAATGCAGGAGACACGGGTTCGATCCCTGATCTGGGAAGATTCCACATGTCACAGAGCAACTAAGCCTGTGTTCCACAATGACTGAAGCCCTGACACTCTGGAGCCCACGCACTGCAACCACTGAGCTCATGCCCCACAGCTATGAAGCTCTCATGCTTTAAAGCCCATACTAGGCAACAAAAGAAGCCATTCCAGTGAGAAGCTCATACCCTACAACTAGAGAGTAGCTCCCGCTTCTGCAACTAGAGAAAGCCAGCAACCAAGACCCAGCAGAGCCAAAAATAAGTTGTTTTTGTAAAGAGTGTAGACTGAAACAGCTTGTAGTAAAATAACCTTTGATTATCTTTAAAAATGTAGTTAACACAGCAATTCCAGTTCCCATAATCTATCCTACAGAAATTCTGATCAATATGCAAAAGGTATAATATAAAGACTTTCATTATAAATTAGTTTAAAACTGGATTTTTAAAAAAGTTAAATGTCCTCTGTGAGCTGGGAATTTTAGAAATTAAAAGATTTATGAAAAATAAATAAATCTTGAAGTAACATTTAAAAGTTTGATATTCCTCCATCAACAGAGGAATATTATAATAGAGGAATAAGTAAATATTGATATCTTTAAACTAGAGATATATGATATCACTATAAAGGATGGCCTAAAAAAAAGTTAATATTTTAAAGTCACCCAATAATTGGCAAAGAGTAACTTTTATGTAAAAAAGAAGCTCTACATTTATTTTATATGTGTAATTATATTTATAGATATGTTGGTGCATAAGAAAATATCTGGAATTTTTCGACAACAAATTCTTTTACCAGTGGAAGTGGGAAGTGAATTTATTATGGAAGTGTGTAGAAAAGAAAAACTTTCACTTAGGTATTTTATGAGCTGATTAAACTTTTTCACTAATAGTACATATTTATATGTTACAGATATGTCATGAATTAAGCACAGGCACATATACAAACACATATACTCATAACAGTGTATTTATACACATGAATTTTTTAAATGATCATACACAATGCTGGGACGTTGTAAACATCAATCAAGTGACATATATCACAGCTATTAAAATATTATCTTCTAGAAATTACACAGATATCTGCTCAGCACTCCACAGTGACAGCCACTGTGGCTGTGTGTGGTCAGTTAAATACTTCTTTTTTTTTTATGCTCCCTCACATTTTTCTTTTTTGTAAAATTTTAATTGGAGGCTAATTACTTTACAATATTGTGGTGGTTTTTGCCATACATTCATATCTTGAGGATGCACCTGACTCCAAGGTCCAGCATCTGCCCCTTGAAAGAGTATGCTAGAAAGATTTAGTATATTTAGAAAGAGAGGCTCCACCTCTCTGAGTTTGTCCTCTATTGATGAACACTTTTTTAAAAAAAATTCACTGTTTTAAACTAAATTATAATGAAAGTCTTCATATTATATCTTTATGCATACATATCAGTCAACCAACTCCCAAGAACAATGTATAAAATAAGAATGCCAAGTTACTAATTCTGTTGAGAAATTAGCCATCACATGATATGAAATGTTTCCTCAGAGATGCCAATTTATAATCCAAGTGTGTATTTATTCATTTATGATGGGGGTTTTAATAACTTTAGCCTAGGGTGGTTTGACACCTTCCCTTATCTCAGCTAAGATGACCTGCCTCTGTCCCTATAGTAGGGTGAGTAGTCAAGTCCCTTGGGCAGTACTTAGATGGGTACTGCCTATGTTTGCCTCCATGACTTTCCTACAGACACTATAAACATTGATATATTTGAGTCCTATAGTCCCGGCAGCTTGGTGAAGGTGCCTCTGCAAACTCTGCTCTGATTATTAGATGCTGTTTCCATAATTCCCACAGAATAAGTGTTGTTACTTTAGATATTTTTCAGTTAAAAAAGAATTCATGATATTATATTAAACAAATAGCCTGAAAAAGTAAGTTTGTACTTTAATTGCAACTGTATAAAATATACGTACCTATTAACAAAAAATAGAGGAAGATATGCAAAGATGAAAATGTTTTGAAACTGAAAACTGCTATGTGTGTTTGTATATGCACCTGCTTAATTCATGACATGTCTGTATTTTACATTTTATTAAATTGATCCTTATATTCATTTATTTACTCTTAACGTATTTTAGAGAAGAAATTCATCTGTTGCCTTTCCCCCTCTTCCCATTCAAAACATTTTCATATGCAACATTGACTCCATCTAGTCATTAGGATTGTCAAATAATTGATAAATTATTGATAAGGTATTTTGGTCTTCCCATGGATGGGTAGTGATGTTTAATGGACATGGGTACAAAATAAAGCATTATACATTCACTTAATATTATTTCAAATGTATGCAACAGGCTACGAGGTAGAGGCATGGGAGGAATGTTTATAGTCAGAGGGCAAATTCAAATAACAGAGAGATCCTCTAATGGTTGTTCAAGTAGAAATGTGTAAGAGGGGTGATTCATGAATGGTATACACAGAAATCAGTGCTGGTAACAGATAGCTAGAAAGTGCTGTTCACATCCAACAGTGATTACTAGAAACCTCTAATTATGTGCTCTGGAGAGAGCCTTGTGCTTTTCCCTCTGTAATTTCTAGTTCTTAAACTGGAAGTCTGTGACTTCGATTCAGCTCTCAGTGGCTTCTTAACTGTTAAATGTAGGCTTACCCATGAATAACTGCTGATACAATCTGCTATACCCTGCTGTACACAAGCAGAATTTGACAAGAATAATGAGTTTTCTCTTTGATTTCAATATGCAATGATGGTTCGCAAAAATAAGAAAAAAATGACTGGCAGTTTACTATAAAAATACTTGAGAGGATACTCTTGACTCAGTCAAAGAACTTAATGCAAATTTAAATGATATATGTGCCCCAAGAAAACAGTCATTAACTTCCTCTTAATTTTAGCACGATTCATCCTTTAGTTAAATACCTGGGAGGCAATCTTGTACTGAGTTTGGGAGCAAAAGCGAGGTAAAGGGAAACCCTAGGAAAGGTAAGAAGGGCTGGTAAGAAAATACTGAGTTGTTCATCCTTTAAACTTTGCAGAGTAATGAGTCCCATCAATCATATTTATTAACTCAGCAACTAAGGAGTCTTGCTCTGTTAAGTAATTATGTTATATATTGAGCATGTCCACTTTTTGTGACATTCAAATCATACCCTCTGATCCACAAGTCAGGCTGGCATTTTGTATGGTTCCTCCTTTGCCATTTAGTGCAGGATCTGAAAATGCCACTTGTGGCTTAGTCCACGTAGTTCACCGGTCCCCAACATGACCAGTCATAGACTAAGCAGGCAACCAAAGAAGTACAGAGAGAACAGCTGTGGCAAAACAGTGTTAGTCAAAGTTTGGAAGTGAAAAAGTTTTTATTTCCCCAATTATGGAGTGGAAGAAGGACATATAACCTAATACAATGAATTTTGCTGAAAAATTCTGGAAAAATATTCAGATGAAGGTGGTATTTCCCATTAGACAAAGGGCTTATGTACCCACCTCTTAGTGAACGAAGGACAGAAGGACAAATAACCAGAAGAATGGACGTCCTGAGTGACTGTCTCCCTCGTCAGTAGTGTGATTACTGTGGCTGCACATTCTAGCCCTCAGAAAGAAGCAAACACCTTCGCTCAGGATTAACGGTCCTTCTGCCTACCTGTTCGTATGTGCATGATACAGGGAGCTCATGAACAAGCAGGAATAGCAGTTCTGTTCTCATAAAAGGTTGTCACAATCAACTAATAATTGTTTAACTCCCCCACTGCATTTTTTTCCAGACATCCTGGCTTGGAGGATGGCATCATATTCATAAAAGACCTGTTACCCTGTTATACTGTGTAAACTGCTTTTAGGAAGTAACATAATTCCTTTAAGAAACTGCATTTACAACTAAAAGAGTGCTATTACTCTTCAAGTGTAATGGTGTTACTATTTTTAGAATATTGGAGTGGGTTGGCACTGAGCCATTTACATATTTTAATTCTTTATCTTTTTCTTATACCAAATATGTATGGAGCACTTGTTACTACTGCATATAGAAGCACCAGAACCTGTGGATATAAACATAAATAAGATAGTCCTTGTTATACATGGATTTTCCTTATAAACTGGGGAATATAAAAAATTCAAGCTATCTACCAATATAGTTTTAACTCAATCTCTGAACAAGATAGCCAAGAATTATTAGCATCAAATTAATGACCATGACTGCTGGCCTGCTAATTTCAGTATGGTCAATAGGAGAAAGAATAATTCCTAGGCCCAGGATTCCTCTATTTTAATAACAGAGATAATATGGCTCATTAAATGCTTTAAAAATATTCAGCCAAAGAGGTTCCCAGACAAATCAATAGCTATCACCTTCATTGTCCATGTGTCAGAAATCAGCCAACGTTGCCCTGTTATATCATTATCATTTCCCATATTATACTGAGTAATTTTCATATAGCCTCTGAATATAGCTGATGTGAAATACGGGTGAAACAAATTATTTCTTGAAATACTATGTTTCTTAGTTTCAAAAGTGCAAGTGTAGTTGCTCAGCCATGTCTGATTCTTTGTGACCTCATGGACTGTAGCCCACCAGGCTCCTCTGTCCATGGAATTCTCCAGGTAAGAATACTGGAGTGGGTCACCATTCCCTTCTCCAGGGCATCTTCCCAGCCCAGGGACCAAATCCAGGTCTCTTACATTGCAGGCAGATTGTTTGCCGTCTGAGCCACCAGGGAAGCCCCTTCCTAGTTTTAACTGAGCTATAAATTTTAGTATTTCACCAAGCATAACTCGGAAATATCCTTTAAGTAAAATAAAAGCCAGCACAGCTAGTCATTCAATCTTTTAAAAGCTGCTTTATACCAAACCAATGCAATGTGCAAATATAGAACTTAATTAAAATACTATATATAAAATATTAACAGCTGCAGTTATTAAAACTACATTGAACTCCCTTGAGCTAGGCCAACATAATATGAGCTCTTTTTTTTTTTTCTTTCAATTTAGTAAAGGCAGAATTTGGTTTAGTGAATGAACACTGGCTTTTATATTGTTTGTTTCATTTCACTAACCTGAAATCATTATCAAAGTACTTTAGCATCAAAACACCAAGATCAAGCATACTAAATATTTCCGCTGGATTCTAACAGAAATCCGTTGTTTATCTTCTTTCTTACTGCAAATAATATTCTCTTAAGGCATCTCTCTTTTTCTCATTCAGCACTGAACTTTGCAAATTAAAGTTGATATTTTCTACTCTGACCTTTTCCAATGAGGGTATAAAAAGAGCAGTTAATAAAATTTTGGTAATCTGGATGAATTAAAGAGCTTAAATAGAAAAAAAAAGTATATTTTCCTTGGCTTGAGGATTAAAGTATTAATCTGATTCTTATTGTAATAGATCATCCAGGGAACTTGGGAAACTAATTAGATTGCATCACCACTTAAGACTGGAAAGAAATATCCAGGTATATATCATTATTATCAAATGAATAATGAATGTTTTTTTTCCATTTCATATTATTTTGCATTTAATAAAAAATTGACATTAGCTACATACTTTCCCATACAGTTAGAAAATACCTAGAAAAATTTTTAGGTGAAAGAAATACAACCGATCTGAAGTGTAGTATTTTTTTTTTTTGCCCTTCTGAACTTCCAAAAGATACCTACTGATCTGATCAGTTATGTTTTAAATTGTTATAACTAAAATTATATATATTCTTGAAAGTCACTTTCAAAATTAGTTCTAGATATATTTTAAGTCAAGTGATAACATCTGTAAGTTAGTATGTCAGACACAAGATTAGTCATGTTCCCATCCTCTTTTAAGTCTTCTTTCTGAAGGTTCTTCAGAAGTAAATTAATTGTTAACTCTGATAGAAATAGGCTGGAGGAAGCCAACAGGTGGCCACCTATTGCTATATTTCTGTATTCATATCAATGAACTCTTCTCAGCTTAAATCGGAAAAACAAATAGGAATCCAATTTGTAATGCACAGTATAGTACAACAGACCAAAAATTTTTTTTTTACTGTTTACTCTCAATCATCTAAGATACTGGAGAAAATGGCAACACAGCACAGACTACACAGAACAGTAGCTTCTTTTCCTTTTGAATTTCTTTAGAGGAATGAAAGAACATAGAGACCAAGTTTACAGAGAAGAATGAATCAGAAACTACCATTCTTGGGATCAGAGCAATGGGTTCTGACCATCCTTCAACACTTCACCCTCACCCCTGCCTCCCTCTCAATTTTCATACATTTCAGCTCTTTATTTTAGTGGACAAAAAAGATGTTCCAAAAGTAAAAATATGGTCTTCTAGATAGATAAACAGAAAAGGAAGATATGAATAATTGTAAAATAGCAAACTGCTCTGCTGCGGAGAAGCCAGAAACAGACAGGTGACATGGGAGTCTGTGAAAGGAGGCAGTGAGAAGGGGAGCTCACCCCAGCACTTCAGCAAGGCCCTTCTAACCTGGGATGGTAATCACAGACTCTTGGATCTGAAAGAAGCACTCTAGGTGTCATCTGAGTGTCATCTGATCTGTGGTTTCCAAATGTGGCTGACCAAATCATGTCCTCAAGAAACTTTGCAAACATATAGAATCCTGGTCTCCATCACTGTTAATTCCCTGTCCCTGGTACCGGAATCAAGTGAATACTTCCCAAGATGCTTTGTAAAGAAAGAAATCCAGGCCTTAATAAAAAAATGCTGAGGCCAAGTTTATACTAGTATTTAGTGGAGAATCCAGAGAGGCTAGTATAGTATAAAACCAAATAAAAGAGTTGGGGGAGGGAGAGGAGAGTGGCCAAGTCTAAATTCAACCATCTTCACTTAGAAGATAACTTGATTTGTAAGTGAGAGGTCCAAACAGCATGAAAGGAAAGGGTGAAGAAAGTGAAAGATAATATACCGTTGCAGACCTGAAACAAATTGTTTCTCTCCCCATCCGCCCCCACCACCTCTGGGTTTCTAAATGTTATTTGCTTTGGTCCTTGGCCCCACAAAGCTAACACTGCTCAATTCCCTAAGCCCCTTAATCTACTTCTGCATTTCAGAGTAAGTAAATGGTATTTCTTCAGGCCTCCCTACCACATGTCCTCCTTCCCCCTGCTTCACAAGGACTTCAGGAAAATAAGTAAATAAATAAATAAGTGGAGCAAAAGGAAGTCAGAGAAATAAATTCTTGCTGGTGGAATTTGAAACCTCTTTTATCAGAAAGGGAACCTATTTGGAAGGCAGCAGAGTTTTGCCAGCATCCTTGAAATCCTCCTGTATTGATTAAAGTGTTTTTGATACTGTAGGCCCATCTTGGATAAAAACTATATTGTATTAAACTAAGGATTTTATATATATTGTATTAAACTAAGGATTATATGAATCATTGATTTTTTTCCCCAGATTTTATATTTGCCACTTCAGGCACCTCCAGACATCCAATGATATAAGAGATAATTGGGAACATAAGAACCTTGAGTTTTGTCATTTGCAAACTCAGGATAAAATTTCTTGCAAGATTTGGCACTTGATTATCCATTTAATGTTCATTTAAGAAGCTGTTCTTGAAGTCATTTGAGCATTTGGGGTTTGATGCCCAACTATGACGATTAATTAGTTCCTTCTGATTCTTATATGATGTGAAACAGAAATAATAACAATTTCCTTTCCTCTAAAGACAGAAATGCAAGAACTCTTTAATATGAGTTGATTTTAATTCCTTATGAATGGTGTTCTAACAGATAAACACTTTAAAAAATGATAAATTACCTGACCGTCCGTCTCTCTGGAAGTCCACATGATACCATTCTCCGTCATTCACCTTCTTCTGCAGGGCTTTGATTTTGATTGTACCTGACCCCATGTCCAGGAGGAGGTAGAGGTGGCCATCCAGCATCTCAATAGCAAAGAAGTCTACCTTTATCATCTGTGGGTGCTTGGCATCTTTTTGGTGTCGTGGCTTGCCATGACTAAATAAGATGAGGCCATTTGGCTCCGTTGTACGGAAATCAAAGGATATTGAGCCTGTTTTCTTTGCATTCCATTTAGGCAAAGAGATGAAGGATTCTGGGGTTTCAAAGGTGATTGGGTCCAGAGTTGCAACATTCTCACATTTAAATGCCACCACTCCGTGGATCTTCATCTTCGGGTCACCTTGCTTGGCAAGTCGAGATAATTCCAGCCTTACATCATTATTTTTATACACAACCTGTAGGGAGAGGATAATAGTGAGAAACTGTGCCCATATTTTAATATTTCAAATTTGTTATCGGTTCATGTAACTTCCAAGTAGAGCATGAAAAGACATACAATGTTTATTGCCTTTTAATGTCCAAGACAGTTTTTTTTTCAGCCAGATAAAATCCAGGTATCAATTCGTTGAACTATTCTAACCTAATTTCATTCAAATAATGTGTGTACACACCCACACAAAGTCTCTGTAACTAACTCAAATAACTTGAATAAATCTATATAGAAATTTCATTATCTCAAGTGTGTGTAGACCTGCACTTAAAGTATTTGCTTTTGTTAGTTGGCTATTATGCTTTGTTTATTAAATATGCTGAGGTTTTCCAGTTTTACCATCACTGATATATTTGAAATTAAATACTTTCAAATGCCAGTCCCCTAAAATATAGGATCACTTCCACAGTATATATATCCATGGTATATACTAACTTTGTAAAATCACAATTGAGATAGAAAACATCTTAAATTTTCTCAGAAAAATTATAAAATATGACTAAGATTCAGAAGTTCTCTCTTACCCTGCCCTGCATTAATAACTGTTTGAATAATATTAGTTAACTCTGGAACTTGGTGTTTTCCCTAAATCCATTCAGTCTATATAACCAATACTCTTAATGTATACTGATATGGAACAAAGTTTGCCTTATACCCTCATTTCCAAAGGCACTTCACCAAAGTGGTGGGGTAGTTCTCATCGTTTGTTAATAGTCCCAGTGCTTTCCTGGGACTCCAAACAGCATTTTGGACAAATCCACCGGAATGCCTCACAACATCATACAGCTGCTATCACATCACCATAATAAATTTGTAGCTATTTCGACATAAGGATAAAGAGAGATTCACATCCTTTCTCTACAAAATCCATACCATGGATAATTACATTTCCAAAAGATGTAAGTGATACTGACGTAAGGATAAATTACTTATCTATGTCCAGATAACTATCTAATTATTTTTACAAAGACACTTGAAATTTCACAGCAAGCCAACACTGTCAGTTTCTAAATTCATTTATCCACATATAAAAATAAACTTGTATGAGAGAATAAATAAGCCTGTGTCTGATTAGTGCTAGAAAGTTAACCAGGTCAAGACAGCTGTTATTTCTTCTAAACCCATGGTAATTGAGCCGATAATATGGCTGATAAATTTCCTGATAGGATTTGTTAATGAACGTTCACTTTTCCGAGTGAGTAAAAGTGCAAGTTTTGGTTTCAGACTCCCTGAGTATCATCTCCAAGACTTGTTTATAGAGAGATAATACTTTACGAGCATGCTTAGTCACTCAGTCGTGTTCGACTCTTTGTGACCGCATGGACTGTAGCCTTCCAGGCCCACCAGGCTCCTCTGGACATAGGATTCTCCAGGGTTCTCCAGGCAAGAACACTGGTGTGGGTTCTTTCCGACTCAGGGGTCAAACCCATGTCTCCTGCGTTGGCAGGAAGGTTCTTTACCGCTAGCACCACCTTGGAAGCCCCAGCACTTTTCAAGATGGTTAAAATAATTAAAGAAGACAATGCATGTGATAAAATCTACCTAAAAGGGTAGATGCCAAGCACATTGTAAGATCTCAATAATATCAACCACATCAAAGTGTATGATAATAAATATCATCATCTCTTTATTATCATCCAGTAGACATAAAGATATGAGTTCTAATTTTTTATGAGAAAATGTTCAGAAATTAAGTATACTCATATAATTGGTATATTTTAGATGAATTATGCCAAATAAATATATCACATATTTCAATGCTACTCCAGGTGTTTCAGTTTATCTTTATCTTGAAGAAGGATTATTATAAAGAATATTATATCCCTTATTCCTTGAACATATACGCATAAAAGTTTAACAAACATCTATTGACAACAAATCCGTCTGCAATGCAGGAGACCTGGGTTCAGTCCCTGGGTTGGGAAGATCCTCTAGAGGAGGGCATGGCAACCCACTTCAGTATTCTTGTCTGGAGAATCCCCATGGACAGAGGAGCCTGGGGGCAAAGATTTGGACACAACTGAATGACTAAGCACAGCACATTGGCAGCAATAGAGAAATGCACTAAAGCTACAATGAAAAAGAATTAGATTAATTCTTAATATACTTCCTTGAAAAGAGAAAGAACTATTTACTAACCCTCAGGAAAGATGATATAAGGTTGATTTCTCTGAGAATCTTTAAAAGTGAAAGTGAATGTAGCTCAGTCATGTCTGACTCTTCATGACCCCATGGACTATACAGTCCACAGAATTATCCAGGCCAGCATACTGGAGTGGGCAGCCTTTCCCTTTTCCAGGGATCTTCCTAACCCAGGGGTTGAACCTAGGTCTTCTGCACTGCAGGCAGATTCTTTAACAGCTGAGCCACAAGGGAATCTTTAGAATTGGATAAAATGCTTTCCATAGCAGGTTTTCTAAGTTTTACCACCTTTCACCGTGATTTTCAAGCTACCTAAGCCTAATTTTTGTTCATTTTTTCCTGATTTATATCTTAATATGTGGAGATTCTTCTGACATTAATCAGGAATTAGTATTTTCTGACCCAAATGATGCAGATGATAATGCTGATCCATTTTAACACATCAACATAAAATAGAACTATAGCAATGGAATTGGATGTTTTTGACATGAGCAAGTGTGTATAAGGTGTGGTATATTGTCTCATGAGTCCCACACATCAGCTACCAGAAAGCTGAAAATATGTAGGGTTACGGCAATTCTAAGTGAGAATTTCAGTGAGAGATTTAAAAGCTCATGAGTGAATGGAGTGCCCTAGTGATTCAGGAAGGTTCAGGGAGATGGAGAAGAAACGTTAGGATTCCCTAGATCATAATACTTAGGGTTAGCCATGCACTATGCTCTCCACCCAAAATAGGAAAATAAATCTCCACCAGAATGTCTGCTCTATGCAGGCAAAACCCCTGCAACAAGATCAGTGCTTGGCATGGAGCAGATATTCAATAAACACTTGCTGAGAGTTGAATAATATTCTTTCTTCATTTTGTAAAACCTACTTCACATATTATTATTAACAATATTTACAAGTACAGTTAAAAAATAACAGAATGTGGTATTATGGACCCATATCATAACCCAGCTATAATTTTTAGCCAATTTCCCTAGAAAAGTGTGAAAACTTACATACACATTCAGTTATAAATGAAAAACTGACCTATCACCTTCAAGCTAATTTTATGGTGTAGAAACTGCTTTCATAGTAAAAACACCTGAGTTAAAATTCTCTAGTAGTGAAATAATTTTTCTAGAAGAACTCTCTTGAGCATGATTTTTTTTTCCTTCTCATTTCATATATTTTGAAAGGCAACTCTAGAAGACAGAAGAGTGATATTGGATAGGCAGGCTGATGGCTCTCAGACCTATACAACTGCTTCATCTGACCCAGATTTCATACACTATACTTTTCTGGGGCTAGGCTTACTCTTAAAATGCACTGAACATAGTTCAGTTATAATAAGAATGAGTGGCCAGTAAGCACTCCAAATCTCTCTTTTTTTTTTTTCTTTTGCTTCCTTCTGATTAGTATGGTCTTCAATCTACAAATTATTATTCATATATGTTTTTCTTATTTCTGTTTAAAGTTGCAATCATTTAATAATTTCAACAAATCTTCATACACTTTATCATCTTAAAAGTTGTTGATGTTTTTACACATTTATTTGGATATTCTTACAGAATCAATATTTTGGGGGGGATACTGATTTTAAGTTTTTCTGAAGAGTAATTCAAAATGTTGAATTTCACTTCCCTGCTTCATGAAATGATAACATAAGCCCCAGAGAAACAGAGACATATTTATTTATTTGTTGGGCTTCTTTTATAGTTTGCTTTAGATGCCATATGATTTCCATACATTGCTATGAGATGATATTTTTCCTTTCTTTCAATGTTTGTTAGAATTTTAAAAATGTCACTCACAAATAAGCAAGAATAAGAGTAATACATTTCTGTTTTTATATGTTTAGGCTTGAAATTTGAGGTGGACAGTCACTGAGTATTTTATTTCATCTTGATAGTAATCTCAAAACGGCAGGAAAAATAAATGGGCTAAAGGATGAAAATTTGGTAGTCTGGATAGACTCAGTTTAAACACAAAGCTTTTACTTAAGTCAGGCTGCCTAACCTCTCTCTGCCTCAGTTTCTTAATTTATAAATCAGACTCCCAGAAAGGAAAGGAATGTTCAATCCATAAATCCCTGCGCTTTTCCCTCAGTCTCTGCAGTTCGGGGCAGAGGTAAAAGATGCCCCATTGCTCCTTCTCTTTGTTTGGATCTCCTGGTTGTGATTTTGATGCCAAGATATTGTTCCCTATTCTGAGCTGTATCAAACTCTAGTCAGTCAGTTCAGTTGCTCAGTCATGTCCAACTCTTTGCAACCCCATGGACTGCAGCACGCCAGACCTCCCTGTCCATCACCAACTCACAGAGCCTACTCAAACTCATATCCATCATGTCAGTGATGCCATTCAATCATCTCATCCTCTGTCGTCCCCTACTCCTCCTGCCTTCAATCTTTCTCACCATCAGAGTCTTTTCCGATGAGTCATTTCTTTGCACCAGGTGGCCAAAGTATTGGAGTTTCAGCTTTAGCATCAGTCCTTCCAAAGATATTCAGGACTGATTTCCTTTAGGATGGACTGGTTGGATCTCCTTACAGTCCAAGGGACTCTCAAGAGTCTTCTTCAACAGAACAGTTCCAAAGCATTAATTCTTTGGTGCTCAGCTTTCATTATAGTCCAACACTCACATCCATACATGACCACTGGAAAACCACAGCTTTGACTAGATGGACCTTTGTTGGCAATGTAATGTCTCTGCTTTTTAATATGCTGTCTAGGTTGGTCAAACTCTAATCCATTAGTAAAGAGAATGTTCACCACATCTTTAAGTACACAGACATGCCTCAAGAATTCTTTCTACCTAATGTTTGTACAGATGATGTTGAAGATATTGGCTGATACATAAATCTCTTTCCACATGAGGATATGTGCATGAAATAAGCAGATCATTAAAATATGTTTGCCATTCAAATTATGACTTTTACTGTTGTTGTTATCAATATGTTTTGGTTTAAAAATCTTAATGGTGCTCAAATTAATTAACAGGCATTGATCAAGGATTTTTATACATTAACTATCAGAGTAGTAGGGGTTGTGAAATGAGCATAATAGTCAGAGTTGAAGTTCTCTGCAGAGATCTAGATTCTGACAAGGCCCTCTTTGAAAAAACAGGAATGACTCCTTGTAATCTAAGTTTTGTTTTTTCTCTTTAATCACAAGTGCAGTTTAAGAATCTGATTCTCAAGTCAGATCTCACAGAGAATTCCAGCCCACCTTCTTGTAATCCTGTAACTTTATGGAAGCCCTTCAACCTTTAAGAGACTCAATATTATCTGTAAAATGGTATAAGAATATCTACCACATTAGGGTTATTGTAAAAAATGAATAATAGCTCAATTAATGTGCTAAGAACAGGGCCTGGCACAGAGTAAGTATTAAAATAAATAGCAGCTGCTCTTATTTATGTGGTTATCATTATGAATAACAGTACTATAACTCTTACATTGAATTAATGGAGTTGTACAATATAAGTGTAATAACAAGGGTAATAGTTAACAAGACCCATGGTAAATGACTGGCCAGTGCATTAAAGTAATTAATAGAGTTGTAACCAGCAGGATCAGAGATCAAAGCAGATTAGGGGTTTCTTTTTCATTCTGACAGCCCTATTGTAAAGTACACCAAAGGCTTTCTTTAAAGATGAGATTTCTCAGCCAGGAAGTTTACACAGGAAACTGATGATCCTGGGAGTTTCATTTTCACTCATAAAAAGGAGTTTCAGGCATCAAACTATCACCACAACCACCAGCACCACCATCTCCACTTCAAGAAGAATCAGTACAGATTTATGGAGGGTTTACTTTCTGCCAGGTCATGTTATGAGACGCATGGACATATTATGTTTACTCCTCAGAAGTATCCTAGGAGATAGGGAATATTATACAATTTTATCAATAAATGTTTAGAGGTACTGAGCTCATTGAATGTTTTTCATCATGACCATGTCAAGTACTCTGTGTTCGAATATCTAAAGACATTAATTTCAAACTTTGTTTTTGTCTCAGCAGTAAATTTCAGTTACTTTTTGATAGTTGCAAAGCAAGAGATACACAGTCAAACAGCCATTTGCCACCATGCAAAGGGATGACCTTGATATAAATTACACGGATTAGTCTAAAAAAAGAAAACAAAATAGTACTTTTGCTTTCATTTGTCCTTATTAAAATAACTTTAAATGAATCAAATATCACAATTAAGTAGAGGGATTTTTTCACGTGACTATAGAATGTCTCTTCAAACCTAGTATAAGCAGGGGGCCTTATTTTTCTATTTCTATGACTATACTGTGGGTTTTAAACAGTTATGTCTTCTAGGATATAATATATACAAATATATATACATATATAGACATACAGTCCTCCTTTGATATCTGCAAGGGATTGGTTCCAGAACACTCCTCCCTTCAGTTCAGTTCAGTTCAGTTCAATAGCACAGTTGGGTCCAGCTCTTTGCAACCCCATGAATTGCAGCATGCCAGGCCTCTCTGTCCATCACCAACTCCTGGAGTCTACTCAAATTCATGTCCATAGAGTTGGTGATGCCATCTAGCCATCTCATCCTCTGTCGTCCCCTTCTTCTCCTGCCCCCAATCCCTCCCAACATCACGGTTTTTTCTGATGAGTCAACTCTTTGCATGATGTGTCCAAAGTATTGGAGTTTCAACTTTAGCATCAGTCCTTCCAATGAACACCCAGGGCTGATCTCCTTTAGGATGGACTGGTTGGACCTCCTTGCAGTCCAAGGGACTCTCAAGAGTCTTCTCCAAACCACAGTTCAAAAGCATCAATTCTTTGGTGCTCAGCTTTCTTCACAGTCCAACTCTCACATCCATACATGAACACTGGGAAAATCATAGCCTTGACTAGACGGACCTTTGGTGGCAAAGTAATGTCTCTGCTTTGAATATGCTATATAGGTTGGTCATAAGTTTCCTTCCAAGGAGTAAGCATCTTTTAATTTCATGGCCACAGTCACCATTTGCAGTGATTTTGGAGCCCAGAAAAATAAAGTCTGACACTGTTTCCACTGTTTCCCCATCTATTTCCCATGAAGTGATGCGACCAGATGCCATGATCTTCGTTTTCTAAATGTTGAGCTTTAAGCCAACTTTTTCACTTTCATCTTTCACTTTCATCAAGAAGCTTTTTAGTTCCTCTTCACTTTTTGCCATAAGGGTGGTGTCATTTGCATATCTGAGGTTATTGATATTTCTCCCGGCAATCTTGATTCCAGCTTGTGCTTCTTCCAGCCCAGCATTTCTCATGATATATTCTGCATATAAGTTAAATAAGCAGGGTGACTATATACAGCCTTGACGTATGCCTTTTCCTATTTGGAACCAAAACCCACTCCAGTATGTTTGCCTGGAAAATCCCATGGATGGAAGAGCCCAGTCTGTGGGGTTGCAAAGGCTACAGTCCGTGGGGTCATGAATTCACCTTGTTGTTCCATGTCCAGTTCTAACTGTTGCTTCCTGACCTGCATATAGGTTTCTCAAGAGGCAGGTCAGGTGGTCTGATATTCCCGTCTCTTTCAGAATTTTCCACAGTTTATTGGGATCCACACAGTCAAAGGCTTTGGCATAGTCAATAAAGCAGAAATAGATGTTTTTCTGAAACTCTCTTGCTTTTTCCACAATCCAGCAGATGTTGGCAATTTGATCTCTGGTTCCTCTGCCTGTTCTAAAACCAGCTTGAACATCAGGGAGTTCACGGTTAACATATTGCTGAAGCCTGGCTTGGAGAATTTTGAGCATTACTTTACTAGCCTGTGAGATGAGTACAATTGTGCAGCAGTTTGAGCATTCTTTGGCATTGCCCTTCTTTGGGATTGGAATGAAAACTGACCTTTTCCAGTCTTGTGGCTACTGCTGAGTTTTCCAAATTTGCTGGCATATTGAGTGCAGCACTTTCACAGCATCATCTTCCAGGATTTGAAACAGCTCAACTGGAGTTCCATCACCTCCACTAGCTTTGTTTGTAGTGATGCTTTCTAAGGCCCACTTGACTTCACATTCTAGGATGTCTGGCTCTAGGTGAGTGATCACACCATCATGATTCTCTTTTAATCATGAAGATCATGAAGATCTTTTTTGTACAGTTCTTCTGTGTATTCTTGCCACCTCTTCTTAATATCTTCTGCTTCTGTTAGGTCCTACCATTTCTGTCTTTTATCGAGCCCATCTTTGCATGAAATGTTCCCTTGGTATCTCTAATTTTCTTGAAGAGATCTCTAGTCTTTCCCATTCTGTTGTTTTCCTCTATTTCTTTGCATTGATTGCTGAGGAAGGCTTTCTTATCTCTCCTTGCTATTCTTTGGAACTCTGCATCACATGCTTTTATCTTTCTTTTCTCCTTTGCTTTTCACCTCTCTTCTTTTCACAGCTATTTGTAAGGCCTCCTCAGACCCCGTATCAAAATCCACAGATGTTCAAGTCTCTTATGGCATAGTATTTGCATATAACCTATTTGCATCCTCCCATATACTTTAAATTGTCTCTAGATTACTTATAATACTTAATAGAATGTAAATGCTATGTAAATTTTGCCAGTGCATGGCAAGTTTAAGTTTTGATTTTTGGAACTTTCTGGTATATGTTTTCCTGAATATTTTTCATCTTTGGTTAGTTGAATCTCTGGGTACAGAACCCATGGATAGGGGTGATTGAATATATTCTAAAAGTCCAGGAGGTTTAAAAATTAATCTGAGACTGTTTTAGTTTTAATTTTTATTTGTTCATTTTAAATGCACTTACTATTTTTACTCTATTAAGAAAAAGAATACTTCCAACATCCAAAGTTAATTCTTCTTTTCTCCTATCTGTGTTCTGTCCATGCACCATCTACTTATAACATTGTGCCCACTTCAAAATACAACCAAGCGTTAGCCAGTAAGTGAACAGACAGTATAAGGACCACTCCGGCAACTAAGGAATAAATGTCATTTGTTTTGCCAAGACCTAGATAAGAAACAGTTAGGAAAAGGACATGAACTGCATCACAAGTTTCATCCCTAACATTAACTTATTTATTATTTTGAAATGATTTTTCAATCCCTGCACTTTCAGTTTAATCAGATAAGTACTTGTTAGGCAAGGTATTGAAGAAGATTAGTTTAATCACTTCCCTTTGCACACACTCAGTCCAATAAATCTTGGACCACTGAGAATAAAGCAGTTTAATTTATCTTGAATATCTACCACACACACAGACATATATATATACAGGTGATGTATAAACTATATGTGGATGCATACACACACAGAGAGTATACATTCCCCAATAATATAAATGTGTTTAAATGTAATACACATTAAAACTGCTATCACTGATGTCCAGAAAAAAATATACACAAATATTAAAATAGACTGTACATCTCTAATAGATAAGTAGACATTATGTATGTATGAAAGTGAAAGTTGCTCAAAGTGTCTGACGCCATGGGGTCTTTGCAACCCCATGGACTATACAGTCCACGGAATTCTCTAGGCAAGAATACTGGAGTGGATAGCCATTTCCTTCTTCAGGGAATTTTGCCAACCCAGGGATCGAACCCAGGTTTCCTGCATTGCAGGCGGATTCTTTACCAGTTGAGCCACAAGGAAAGCCCAAGAGAAGCCCATGATGTATATGATGTGCATATACCACATATACGTCAAGATAAACATAGAAACATTTATATGCATTAAATAATTTTAATTTACATTAAGATAAATATTTAATATAATAATCCATAGTAAATACAAATATTTTGTATATTAAATACAAATATTTAATAATTTAAGAAATTAGAGATTTCTTGGCTAAAATATACAAATAGTCTTACTCAAGGTCTTGGGTCAAAATGTCTTGGCCTAAAAACACTTATATAAGTTTAGCACTTATATAAGTTTAGCACATTCCAAAGGAAGGGTTAAAGCACCGCCCCCCTCAAAGAAAAAATATTACAATTAAGACTAAAAAAAAAAAAAAACAGGCTCCCCTCAGTGTTCCTGCCAGCAGGAAGAGATAATTATAAAGAAAAAGGAAAGGCAAGGGGTGTGATGATCACATTTTTTTAATGATTGTGCTCATTATTATCCTATCATCTACCTGAGATCAAGTTTCTTATGCTTTAGTGGCTTTCTCGCACCAAGACCCTAGCACAGAACTTGCTTTCTTTTCTTAACTGATTAAGGGACTAATAGGATTTTAGCTTTTCTGAGGATGTCACCACTGAAGTTTTCACCTAAAATCTGAATACATCCAGTGAGGCAGATACACAGCCAGGTGCAGGGACTTGTGTATTTGGAGCGGATCAGAGAAAGGGTACCAGATGGCAAAGAAAGTGTAGGAGATGTACAAGCCCTGTACTGTTTAGCTCCATACCTCTTTAAAAATAGGACTTCACGTTGAGGAAACTCAGTCTTAGGAAGAGTTACATAAAGCATTTTGAAAGGTGAAAGGAGTTTGCGGGGGTAGGAATTGCTGGTTTTTTTTTTTTTTTTCCCATTTTTTAATCCTATTTAGAGATTATATGCCCATAAAATGTTTGACTAAATCAAAACTCTTCACACCAAAATAAATATTTTATTACAATAATAATAAAATAATTATGGAACATGAAAATAGATTCCAATAACATCATTTCTCAATAAAGGCATATGAAGAATTTACCTGTCAATGCAAGAGACACAGCTTCAAGCCCTGATCCAGAAAGATTCCACATGTTCTGTCGAGCCTGTGCTCTAGACCCTTGGAACCACAACTACTTGAACCCACGTGACACAACTCCTGAAGCCCGCATGCCCGAGAACTTGTGCTTCCATAACAAGAGAAGCCGCTGCAGCTAAAGCGTAGACCCTGCTCTCTGCAGTTAGAGCAAAGGCCACACAGCAGCAAAGACCCAGCACAGCCGAAAATAAATACATTAAATTAAATTTTAAAAAGAAATCCTGAATTGTATTAGAAAGAATAAAAAACAGAATGGTGAAGAAATCTTTTAAAAGGCATATGACTTATTTAATTTGAAACCAAAAATTAGCTGAAATATAGATAAAAAATATTTTGCTTAAGCAATGTAAGGAAAGAAACCTTTTTTTTTTTTTTTTTTTTTTATAAAAAAAAAAAAAAAGGTGAAAACTAGATGGATCCTCTTCTTCAGATGAGTACACTGAGGTTCCTTGGAGGAAGAAATTGGAACCCACTCCAATATTCTTGCCTGGGAAATCCCAAGGACAGAGGAGCCCCATGGTCTACAGTTCATGGGGTCACAAAGAGTCAGACGTAACTGAGTGCCTGAGCAGGCAAACTGAGGGCTGAGAAAAACCAAGGGATTGTCCCAGTTGGCATTAAGCTCTGATCATGAGCAAGGATTGGGAACGTCAGTGTACAGGGCTCTTTCAAAAACCTTTGCTAAAAATAAATAAATAAATAGAACAACAAACCATTTCTCCCATAGGTGCAGGCTCATCAGAGGCCCTTGAGCAATTACAAACGAAGAGCAGCTGTCTTCTCAGCAATATGGCAGAAAGGGAATCGTAACTGATTTAAAGGCAATTCTAACTTTAAAACTGCATTAGCTTCACAATATGCTGCTGCTCAAATATAAAAATAACAGTCCTGAGGGGAAAACATCTTGCAGTTATTTCCCCTACTAATGGAAGTTAGAAAGACACTGAAAAAGTTCACTAGAAACAATAAACTTGCAATGTTTACTGTTATTTTGCAACTAAGTGATGAAGATATTTTCAACCTCAGTCTTTCATGATCTTACAGAATGTAACACACCGTAAATTAGGGTTTAAAGCTTCTATTCCAAGCCAGCAGATGCTGCTAATAAGGGCAATGCATGTCTGCTTTATCCAAAAGACTTTTTTAATCGTCTGCCAGTCTCAAAAAGGAGAAGGAGCCACATTCCCCACCCCCCGCCCTCGCCAAGGGAAACTATCTTCCCATCAACCAAAAATGGTAGCTTCAAACTGATAATAATAAAATCCTGGCAACAAATGTTATGTATAGATTAACCAACTCACGTTCTTTTGTATCTCTACCCTCTTGAACTCAGTGAATCTCCCTCCATCATTTAATTTTACATTTTTCTGAAGGGGGTGGCCATTAGTATATAATGTACCTTTTAGTATCTGTTCACTACATTCATGAATATCATTTATTATATACAGTCTGTCCTTTCCCCACTGTCTCACAGTCAAAATCCTCCTCCAAGAGAGACTTGATAAATGCATTTTCATTTTAAATATTTATTACTTAATTTTATACATTTGTGTATAAATTTTTCTTTTTGCAAATATCTGTCTTCTCGTTTAAGGTGAAAATCCAAACTGAGTTCCCATACCCAAATAGTAGGTCTTTATACGAACTAGCACAACTGTTAAATAATTCTCTTTCTGCTGATTTGTAAGGCTTACCTACCACACATTAAATTCTTATATATACAAGTTCTATTCCTAGCATTTTTTTGTTTTATTAATCTTTCTTTTTTTTCTTCATCCAGTTCCACTTCATTTAATTATCATTGCTTTATAATATGCTAATATAATTTATGCCCCTCCTACAAAGTCATTTATGTTATTTATTCTCATATTATATATTGTATTATACAGAGGTTCTTGTTTTCTGCATCAATAAGATAAATACATGCAACAAAGTTATTGAAGCTTTCTAAAAGGTAGCAGGTCAAAGCTAGTGGTAAATTACTTATTCAAACTCACTTAAAGGGACTTGACTAGTAAGAGGAAATTACATCTTGCTCAGAATTACATGCCTGTTATTATGTTTATTTGTAAAGTTATTATTCATAAGTGATTATAATAATTTTGAGTTGAACACACCAGTGAATCTGGCCTCATGCCAGAAAATTACATTATTTGTTAGCTAGAAGGTAGATGTACAACTACAGAGAGAAAATCAGAAAAAAAGAAACAGTGAATGTCGTTATAAGCACACTAATTATTTTCCAACAGTCATAAGGTTCTGGTATGAAGAGTGTGTTGTCAGTCCATCAAGGATGTTTGGAGGACGACCAGGTGAATGACTATCAGTGCAGGGGAAGGCAAAGCGCCCTCTGCCTCCACTTTAATGTGGCTCTCTTCAAGAAGCATGGTCACTTGTCCAAAGACACACAGCTAGTGTGGAACCAGTAAGCAGAGGACAAGGGAGAATCTGAATGCTTGTCTCCATAACCAGGAATATATGCTTTTTTCTTTGTTTTGTTTTGCTTCCTTTCCATGGGACTGTTTTTATGGTAGTTAAATTTCCTTCAGCAATAAAAACTGTGGGACTCAACTAAGCCTCCCAAATTTCAACAGCTAGTCATCTAATTTATGATTACTCAAGTTGTGTGAGTCCCCTTTTTGGCCCTGTCTGTCAGCTTTTACTTCTCAATCGCACCTCTACCTGAGAAACCTCAAATAAAACAGAGTAAGCTGACATTTAAGGCAGCCAAAGCTGTTGTTTTTAGCACCTGAGATGAAAAGATTTTGCAAAGTAGACTTGTTCTTGAGAAATTTTGTGCAAATCTCTTCTGTAATTTTAACAATATCTGATGAAGGCAATGCATTGCATGATATATAGATATGGATATAGATTCATATGGCTATAGATTCCAGACCTGCTGTGCTACTTAACTAGTTACACTGCCTTGGGCAAGTTCGTTAGTCTCTCCGAAGTAGATTTCCTCTTTCTCACACAAAGTTAATACTCATTTTAGAGTATTCTTTAAGCACATAGAGTACTAAGTATTTGGTTGTGGGCACTGAGTAAATAGAGTAGCTATTATTGTTACTAGTACTCTTGTCTGGAAAATTCCATGGATGGAGGAGCCTGGTAGGCTGCGGTCCATGGGGTCGCTAGGAGTCAGACAGGACTGAGCGGCTTCACTTTCACTTTTNAGAAAATTACATTATTTGTTAGCTAGAAGGTAGATGTACAACTACAGAGAGAAAATCAGAAAAAAAGAAACAGTGAATGTCGTTATAAGCACACTAATTATTTTCCAACAGTCATAAGGTTCTGGTATGAAGAGTGTGTTGTCAGTCCATCAAGGATGTTTGGAGGACGACCAGGTGAATGACTATCAGTGCAGGGGAAGGCAAAGCGCCCTCTGCCTCCACTTTAATGTGGCTCTCTTCAAGAAGCATGGTCACTTGTCCAAAGACACACAGCTAGTGTGGAACCAGTAAGCAGAGGACAAGGGAGAATCTGAATGCTTGTCTCCATAACCAGGAATATATGCTTTTTTCTTTGTTTTGTTTTGCTTCCTTTCCATGGGACTGTTTTTATGGTAGTTAAATTTCCTTCAGCAATAAAAACTGTGGGACTCAACTAAGCCTCCCAAATTTCAACAGCTAGTCATCTAATTTATGATTACTCAAGTTGTGTGAGTCCCCTTTTTGGCCCTGTCTGTCAGCTTTTACTTCTCAATCGCACCTCTACCTGAGAAACCTCAAATAAAACAGAGTAAGCTGACATTTAAGGCAGCCAAAGCTGTTGTTTTTAGCACCTGAGATGAAAAGATTTTGCAAAGTAGACTTGTTCTTGAGAAATTTTGTGCAAATCTCTTCTGTAATTTTAACAATATCTGATGAAGGCAATGCATTGCATGATATATAGATATGGATATAGATTCATATGGCTATAGATTCCAGACCTGCTGTGCTACTTAACTAGTTACACTGCCTTGGGCAAGTTCGTTAGTCTCTCCGAAGTAGATTTCCTCTTTCTCACACAAAGTTAATACTCATTTTAGAGTATTCTTTAAGCACATAGAGTACTAAGTATTTGGTTGTGGGCACTGAGTAAATAGAGTAGCTATTATTGTTACTAGTACTCTTGTCTGGAAAATTCCATGGATGGAGGAGCCTGGTAGGCTGCGGTCCATGGGGTCGCTAGGAGTCAGACAGGACTGAGCGGCTTCACTTTCACTTTTCACTTTCATGCATTGGAGAAGGAAATGCCAACCCACTCCAGTATTCTTGCCTGGAGAATCCCAGGGATGGGAAAGCCTGGTGGGCTGCCGTCTATGGGGTCGCATAGAGTCGGACACGACTAAAGCGACTTAGCAGCAATAGCAGCAGCAGCATGGTGCTTTGTAAGATCCTATAAGTTATGACTTTAAATTTTTAGAGGGGCCTGCTTGTCATTTAAAAAAAAAAAAAGTGCTACTTCTCTAAAAAGCAAGGAAGTTCTGTGAAGTAATTAATCATTCTAAATCTCATTTTAATGCATACTTCCCAGGGCTTTCCTGGTGTCCAGTGGTTAAGACGCCACATTTCCGCTGCAGGGGGCACATGTTCGACCACTGGGCAGGGAACTAAGAACTAAGATACACGTGGTATGGCCAAAAAATAGAAAAAAGAATAAATATTTCCCAAATTTCTACCCCTATTTCTTATCTCCCATGAACATACATTTTGAGAACTTTCCTCTACTAAACAGTATTTATTAAGGAAATGTTTGATTTTTAAAAATATTGTCAATGAAAAACATGACAGCCCCTGTAATCCCACTAAATTGATCAAATGATAGCCTATGCAAATTTTTTATTTAGCTTGTGCTAAGCATGAGTAAGTATGTAGCCTTTCCCAGGTATATTGAAATATTAAGCATATGCAACCACTCTTCATTTCTAATTTTAAAGACACTAAAAAGTATACAGACTCCAGGTTGGGAACAGTGATTTTTTTCAATTATGGCTGCTAAGCATGGGGGTATTTCTTCTTAAAGCCTTCTTTAATTATTTCCTTGGGAAGGTCCCGAGTGCTTCAAATGTCAGATGGGTTGTGGCTTTTGCCAAGGGTTGCTTAGTTAACCTGTTTATTTAATGAATGGGGTTTTATGTGCTGCTGAATTTCTCATGGCACACGTTAGGAAATTTTTGGCAGCATTTAAATTGGAGAACTGAGAAACATATTGGCTCTACAGAAGCTCAATCAGTTCCCAGGCAGAGCAGCACCTTTGCCAAGAAAAATTCACTAAAATACAAAATACAAAGACCAAAGTCACATACAACCCAAGGAAAACTGACTTTGGTGTGGAGGATTAAACAAATCTGGATCCAAGTATCTCAGGTGGCCCATGAATGGAAGAGGGGAAATGCTTCACAATTCTGGGGGAGAAATGGGAATGGAATCTCCTCACTTTGGAGGATGACAATATGCTTAAAAAAATTCATTATTTGCTAAGCAAAAAAAAAAAAAAAAAAGATGAAGTCATGTAATTTCTCACATGTTCCCTCCTAAAGGAGATCCATCTAAACCTACGCTTAAGTTATTGAAAGATGTATTAGTCGCTCAGTCGTATCCGACTCTTTAAGACCCCATGGACTGTAGCCTGGCAGGCTCCTGTGTCCATGGAGTTTTTTAGTCAAGGATACTGAAGTGGGTTGCCATTTCCTACTCCAGGGGATCTTCCTGATCCAGGGATCAGACCTGGGCCTCCTATACTGCAAGCAGATTCTTTACCCTCTGAGGCACCAAGCCCTGGAGAATATACTTGAAAGATATACTCAGTTTACTCATTTCGATGAAGGACTAATCAGTAATTGATTTTTTAAAAAACTGTGCATCCTAGATCAAATGTCCATATGGTTGAATTTTTTAAATGATTCAGCCAGGTTCCTAGACATTGTATAAGCACTGCCTACCTCTAAGGACTGGAGCAGGGAGATACCCTGAAATGTCACCTGGGCTCTGAAAGTCCCAAGTCCACTAAAAGATACATTTTGTTTTTACTCAACTCTACTACAAAATGAGTATGCAACTATGATACAGGATGAGGAGGGAAGTTTTTTTTTTTTTTAAATAAACATTAGTTTGAGAAACAAAGAGAATGTAAGTATCTTTCAGCAACTTAAGATGAACAGCACCAGCCTACAAATTATTGCTCTAAGCATGTGCTGAGGCTTGTGTGTAATAAAGGCCTGCTGCAGTCATCTCCACGCACACAGCTCTGATGTCAGCTCTCCTTCAATCTTCTGTATTTGCCAGCCCAGCTCCCAATCCCTTTCCCCCTCTGGGAGAAAAATTTTGAGTCAGCCAGGCTCTCTCTTTCTCTACTGGTTTGCTGAAGGCTCCCTGTGTTCTTCAGCAACCAGAAGCTTGGCTGTCTTACCTGGTTGGCTTCCTTACTGTTCTTACCATTTTCTTGCTTTATGTAGAAATTAAGAGGGCTGGCCACATCTTACCCTAGGTTGGCCAGCTCTCAGGTGGCTTATATGGACATGTATTCTGCTCTTTGGCGGTAAAGATTCCACCTGTCAATGCAGGAGACACAAGAGATGCGGGTTCTATCCTTGGCTCAGGAAGATCCCCTGGAGTAGGAAATGGCAACTTGCTCCAGTATTCTTGCTTGGAAAATTCCTTGGACAGAGGAGTCTGGTGGGCTATGGCCCTTGGGGTCGTAAAGACATGACTCAGTGACTGAGCACATTCTCCTCTTCGGGCCTATTCACTGAGCTCTCTCCTTATCCCTTGATTAGCTAGTATGTTGCTTGACATAATATTAATGTGAATTATAATAACACCAGGAATCACTCATAAAAGCTTCTGCTACATACTCTGTGCATTTTTAGCTACTTACATAAACTCTTGTTTCTCATGACAGTCTAGTAATATAGGCATATGAAGGCTCAGAGAATTTAAGTATCTAGTCCAAACTGCACAGCTAATATTAACAGATGACTAAGCAGGAGTACAACTCAACTTTTATTTGCTTCCAAACTTGTATGTGGTTTTAGTCCATGCTCCCCATTATCCCACAGGATATTGGATGAGTTCCTGTGTACTTAGCCAGCACCATCAATCTCATCATCAATAAGTAATGACACACCTTATGCCTTTTCTTCCACAAAGAGGCTCATCTGACTAATTATGTTTCTCTTAATACTACTGGTTAAAAAAAAAAAAAAAATCCCCCTGGGTTCCATCCCACTCTCTTTCTCCCTTGAGTTTAGGATAATGATTGTTCACATGGCTGACCTATTGCCCCGTGGCACTCTGATCTGGTGTCACACTTATTTTGTGCTCATTTCACTCTTAAGAGCAAATTGCCTGACCATGTTTTCAAATGAGGACAAAACTTGCTTTGAAATTTCAGGATTCCACAAACAGATTTTTCTAAGTTACTTTGAAAGTGAAAAAAAAAATGAGATTTAGTATTAGTAGGAATGGCATTCTAAGGGTCAGTTTCCAGGGTTTAGCTTTAGATTTGGCTATGATAGCCTCCACCCTGAGTCAGCAATAAAATAATGATGTGCCAACCACATGTGAACTGTTTTCATTACATCAGATGAAGCCAGAACAGCAGGGCCAGAACTAGGCTGAAGTGGGTGAGGTGAATGAGAGCTATCTTGGATGAAAAATATAAGGCAGGTGGGGGTGGGAGGGAAGGATGCTAAAAATTCAGTGATCAAGACAAATAATATTTCAATGCAATATTTTTTAAAATGCAAAAAAATCTATGATAAACAAATTGCTAAACTTTTAAAGAACCATAGGATCAGAATTATTCATTGTTCCTTTCACCTCACCTCAGGCTACAATATAGCCTAGTGCAGCAATGCAATACAGTATTTTTCTAGGATTAAAGACCCTAGTTTAGTCTCTTGGAAACTTTTTTTTATTAGAACAAGTGCCAGTAACCAGTAGTAGCTATGGGAAAAAATCATTACCTATCATTAAAATTAGAACCAGAATATACTATTAATTTTTCAGGTATCCAAGCCATTAATAAAACCAGTTTCACCCAAAGGATAACAATAGAAAACACTTATGAGTACTGCATCAGACAATATTTTAAGCACTTCACTCATTTAATTCTCAGGACAACCTGCTGGGACAGAGGAACAGGCTCCCTGCCCCAGATGACAATGTCTGAGGAACTAACTACACCACACGATGATTCTGGTCACACAAAGAAATGGAGTCTTTGTCTTACAGATGAGGAAACTGCACTCACGTGGTCTGAAACTAAGGACACAAGTTTAAACCCAAATGGTCTCTTAACAATACTGTTCACAAAGACCAAATAATCTGGCTCCTAGACCCACTCAGTCCTACAGTGTGGTCAACTTTAATAATCATTACCCTCAAAATAAAGATACTGTGTGAACTTTCATAGAAACTAGAAAAAATTTTAAAGCATACATATTTTTCAATGGCTTGTCATTGAAATCATATTGAGAGGCATACATACTAACTGAACGATAGATCTCTGACATTCACCAATCAATGTATAGTTCAAAAGTATATACTAGACTGCTTACTCAAGATTTTTTAAAAATAGTGATGAATAAATAAACATTAATTCAACAGCTCATAGGCACTGAAAGGCCAACAGAATCCAGCCTCCTAGTTTTTGTCACTGCTGGTAAGCTAGCTTTTATAGGCGTATAGCTAGTATTCTTGTATTAATCAACCAGTATGATCAAATGGAAGATTAAAAAAACAGAATAATTATATATATTTCATTTCTTTGTGATTAGTGGCGCTATAATTACATGAAGAAATTAGAACACTGTAAAGAATTACAAACAAAAGAATAAAGAATTTAGAGTAAAGCCTTTAGACCATATCTATTATATGGACACTTCTAAGGAATTACTGACACAATTCATGCTGTCCATACATGTAGATTTCAGATCATCTAATTTACTACTAAATTAAATAACACACAAGAGTTAATGGTCCTATTAGAATATTTACTACTGTTTTTTCAGGTCCCTAACAAGAGAGTACTGAAGTAGGAATACCTTTGAGGAGCAAAACAGAGCAAGCTAGGGTCTTGAAAAAATGTATTTCAGAAGGAAAGAAGGGTTGGAGATGGGCTGGCAGTAGAGTACTGAGGTGGGAAGAATCCATAAATAGAATATAAATGCCATTAATCCACAAAAAACTTGGGGATTTCCATAGCATTGGTTAAGTAGGTCAAGGCTATTAATTATATGTCATTAATTGAAATTTATAATTCCATTCAGAATTCATTTCTTATAAATCAAATCATCTTCTAAGGAAAGTATCACTGAGGAAAAACTTTTAGTGGGTTTGTGAGTGTGTTCATTCACACACGACTTCTTTAAGAAATCTCAGAGTGAATTTCTCACCTGAGTGTTTTGGTCCCTGGTTGATCTGAAGAAAGCAACTCTAGACTCTGGCAACTGTGTTGTACATGCAACCCATAGGTCACAAAAAATTAGATACAAAATATGGACAGATTTTCTAAACACATGCAGACTAGATGAAAAACAGAATCACTAAATAAGCATGTTGACCAGTGACGGGAGGTTCAGAAGTATTCTAATAAGTATTCTAATATACTGAGTGAGTGAAAGTGCTCAGTCGTGTCTGACTCTTTGTGACCCCATAGACTGTACAGTCCATGGAATTCTCCAGGCCAGAATACTGGAGTGGGTAGCCTTTCCCTTCTCCAGGGGATCTTCCCAACCCAGGTTCGAACCCAGGTCTCCTGCACTGCAGGCAGATTCTTTACCAGCTGAGCTATCAAGGAAGCTCTGACATTAATACAAAGTAAAACAGCAGGTGTGGGACTTGTCCANGGAATTCTCCAGGCCAGAATACTGGAGTGGGTAGCCTTTCCCTTCTCCAGGGGATCTTCCCAACCCAGGTTCGAACCCAGGTCTCCTGCACTGCAGGCAGATTCTTTACCAGCTGAGCTATCAAGGAAGCTCTGACATTAATACAAAGTAAAACAGCAGGTGTGGGACTTGTCCAAGGTACTGCAGCTAGCAACAGGAAAAGCTAGGATTAGAACAAGGCCTGCAGATGGTTTCCAATTCAAGTTTGTAACTGAATTCTGCTGATAAATAAGTATGTTTCTCCAAGACAATGTATACAGACTAAAGCCTACACAATAATGTTATTATAGTACATCCATTTTATGGTAAATTTATGATATGGTGTTCTTCATGATATTTATGATATTGATGTTTCTCACAATGCTCATATGTTGCTGAGTCTTACTGAACATTCAAAGTGACAGTAAGGGCCATAGATACATGCTGATCTTAAAATCAAAGTATTTTCTGTAGCTTGGTCACCTCTGTTATTGGATCAGAGAGAGATGTGTACTCTAGCACCATACTTCATGTGGTAGGCAGCTGTAAATCTCCCTGCACTTGTTGAATAAATATTGATGGAAAAAATGTTGGTTATCTCCTGTAAATAATGTACACGCTTTCCCTGGCAACTGTTCCAAGTGAGGACAGTAGTGGTAATACTTTTCATACTAATATAATATCAGCAAGGGTATAAAGAGTATGGGAGGTGAGGATCAAAGAAGTGGATGGGACAGTCACTCATTACTTACAACATTCAGTTTGTTTTGACCAGGTTACAAGAAACGCATTAGCAAATTAAGATTCTCTTCAAGAAGCAGCCCTAAGTTTAAACCTGAAATCAGGATGTCTACAGTGGAATGGAAATTATAGGTTTACTGATTATAACTTTAGCTATAAACCCTAGGGTCTATTTTTTAAAGAAGCTAGTTGACACCAGGAAGCCTCTAAAAGAGATATTGGTTCAAATTATCACAATATAAAACGTTTCTCATGGTGATGATTAGAGTGTTGGAAGCACAACTGTAATAGATGATTGCTTCTAAAAGGTAAAATTATAAATAATCATTTAGAAGATTACGTTTACATAGGGAAGGAAACTTAATCAATAAATTTAAGAATTTGAAGAATATTGTATTGTCTTGAGAAGGCCAAAAGAGAAGTGGATTTTGCATTCTTAGATACAACGGAGATAAAATTTGTTAGAGGGTAAGCCTGCATAATTTTCTCATTTGTAACCTTAACTCCTAATTCTCCAGGGTATTTTTGTTTAGGGCAATTTCTCTTTAATGCTGTCTGTTGATATTCCCCCACCCACTAAAACTATGGCTGAACACATTTGAGAAACCAGTAGTTCTGTTAGTTTATCTTTTTTTTTTAATTCCATAATGAAATGATAAAATAAACATTATTTTTTGTTTGTCTGTTTGTAAAAGCCACAGTTTTTTGAGAGGAAAAGTAAACATCTAAAAGGATTTATGCTCTGTAACATTTCAGTGGTCCACTGGAGAAGGGAATGGCAAGCCACTTCAGTATTCTTGCCTTGAGAACCCCATGAACAGCNGCACGGATTCGATGGACGTGAGTCTGAGTGAACTCCGGGAGATGGTGATGGACAGGGAGGCCTGGCGTGCTGCGATTCATGGGGTTGCAAAGAGTCAGACATGACTGAGCGACTGAACTGAACTGAACGTTTGTGTGTGGGGGGGTGGGTTTGGGTAGGTTCCTGTGAGCCAAACAACAAACCACGGAGTAGCAAATAACAGGAAAAGTTCCCACCACACAGGAAGGGAAAGATATTTAGATGCTTGCAGGAAGAGCAAAGAAAGGGGAAAATAAAGAGAAAGAGGCAAATGGAGTGACTGTTTTCCTCCACTAAAGCTGAACCTAAAGAAGAAACACCCAGACTAGAGAATTCAGAAACCACTCGTGCCGGTGTCACACTTCCCTGGATGGGGGAGGGAGGGGGAGTAGGTAGGTAATAAGAGCCTCTCAGAGAAGCCTTGATTTTGATAAAGTGCTCTGTCCATCAAGGCCTAAGAGCAGAGGTGGTAACAGCAGAGGAGAATGTCTGAGGGAAAACGCAAAGGCTCCAGCAGGTTGCAGAGAAGTTCTTGGGTTTTCCAGTCGGGCCCAGTGACAGTATGAGGACCAAGGGACCAGAAAAAGCTTGGAGTGCAGACAAGGAGCCTTGAGGAATCTTGGATCTAAAGGCAACGCAAAATACAAAGTCCAGAAGGATGTCTGCCCACATAGTTCCCAGACCACTAGCCAGGGCCACCCATGTCTTAGTCCACAAAGGATGGCCAGAGATCAGGCTAGCAGGGGACATCTCAGGGATTCCAAGGTTGACTCCAAGGCAGGCCTTTAGATCAGAAATCCCTCCCCCTAGATCCTGGGGAAGGAAAGAGAGATTTCCCTTTACCTAAGAGAATTTGAAATCTGAGTTGACTGAATATTTACATGAAAGAAATGCTTTTAAAAAATAAGAAGATGCATGACCTAAAATTGGAATGTTTCTCTACCACTTGCCCTCAAACCACCATCACCAGGAGTGAGAATTAAGAACAAGATTAGTACCCCTCAAAATAATTTTTCTCTGCATATCTTCTTTAAATTGCATAAATTTTTATCTCCTTCCTACCCACATCACACTGCAATAGCAAGGCTTGCTGTACAGTTAAAGCTTTTAATGCTTACAATGTATAGTCCATATGAGACAGGTTGATATATATGGCATGGTGGCAAATTCTGGTGCCAGAAATTGTTTCCAATACTGTACACTATTTTCTTTTTTAAATGTTAGGGTCTTTTTTGTTTGATCCTGCCTTTTCTGCTTTTTCAAATACATGTTTAGTGTGTTCTTTCACTAAAAGAGACTCACTTAGCTAGTATCCTATGAGGATGATGTTGGTAATCTTATAGTTAATGATATCATTAATAGCCCCCACGGATTAATGCCTAGTGTGTGCCAGTCAGTATGCATTCTAGCCATTATGAGTAGTATTGCACTGATTCTCCAAGGCAGGCATTTTGTATACCGATTTTCAGATATAGCAATCAAAGCTATAACGGAGTTTAAGTAACTTTCCCATAGTCATACAGCTAATCAAAGCTCATTCTATTACATAGTATTAAATCCTAACACATGAGTTCTAACACATGAATAAACTTTGACAATCTCTGAGGAACAGAGGGCTCTGTGGAAAAACTAAAGCGAACTTTGTTTTTCCCTATCCAACATTAATCTCCAGGATTATTCATTTTCTCAGTAGGCAGAACCTATTGGGTACTGGCATGAGTTTTAAAGTATTGAGAAATTTCAGTTCTAGTATCAGTGCTGCCATTAATTGTGTGACTTGCAGTAAGTACCTTTTTAATATTCTCATCTGATCAACAAGGATAACAGCTGTCTTATCTCCTCTGGAGCATCATGAGTATTTCTAGCTTTGTCTTAATTGATAAAGAATAAAAATGTACTTTTCTGATGAATCTAAAATATATTATTATAGCCATATCTAAAATTCACATCAGGTATGGGGATATTTGGAGAGACAACTTCAATATATGGAGTTTGTGTCAGAGGCTGGACCAGGTCCTAAAGACATAGTGATAACAAGCTCCAGTCTCTGGACTTGAGGAGCTCCCAGCCTGAGAGAGGGAGTTAGGAATATATACAGCTGATTAGCATGTGATGAAACAGAAACAGACAGAAACAAAAATAATGTTATGAATCTAAAGTCAAACATATGGATCGCCACCTACGTCTCAGAAAGACCTGGATGGGGAATGTTTCATCCACAGTTGTATGATGGTGATGATTTTTGAATTTGACTGTGAGAGGTATAAACAAGTAGAAGGTATGTTTACATTTAGAGGTTCACAGTTAAATATGATTATATTATATTTTTGTACATATTATCAGCAAGTAAAGGTAAAAAATGAAACAGCTGGTCATTGGAGATGAAGCCACAAAAAGATGTAAAAAAGTTTCAAAAAAGTGATGTAAATTTAGGTTTCCTTGACAATTTGAGTTTCTCATTTGCATAACAAGAATAGTTACCATGTATTGCATCCTTTCTGTGGCTCACAGGCATTGCACAAAGAATTCTGTAGGGATATTTTCATTTCATTTTTTTCCTGATAGCCTCATTTCATAAGTAAAGAAACTGATAGTCAGAAAACTAAAGTGGCTTAGCCCAACCAGGCCACAGTTACAGAGTTAGTAAGTGGAAGTAAGAGTGAGAACCAGACAATGTGGCTATGCAACCCTTACTTGGTTCCTAACCTCCACAAACTACACTGCACCCTGGGATAGAACAATTTATGAAGGAAAGGAATCGTGCTTAGTCACGTCCAGTTCTCTGTGACTCTTTCCACTGTAGCCCACCAAGTTCCCCTCTCCATGGGATTTCCCAGGCAATAATACTGGAACGGGTTGCCATTTCCTTCTGCTTTCCTAGATTAGGGAGCTTCCTAACCTAAGGATCAAACCTGTATCTCTTGTATTACAGGCGGATTCTTTACCCATGGAGCCATCAGGGAAGCCTCAGGACAATTTGTGAAGAACAAAGTAAAAACAGGTAAGAGCACATGAACGTGAAACCTACTCCTGAAATCCTGGGGAAGAAACAGCAGGGTAATTTTTCTCAACTGCATGTCTGTTTAACTAGGCACGTAAAAGATGACTGATCATTAAGTCACAGAGAAGCACAAGGGTTACCTCTCCTAATAAAGTCTTTCCTGAAGGCAAGAAGATAACACTCACTGCTTGAGCAAATCTAGCAGGAGTAGAGTTACATAAAATGCAACATAATAGTAAGAAATATATAGGACACTGCATCTTCAATGAAAGAATAACTGTCCTCTAAGATTTCATTTTCCCTTTTCACTTTTATGCATTGGAGAAGGAAATGGCAACCCACTCCAGTGTTCTTGCCTGGAGAATCCCAGGGATGGGGGAGCCTGGTGGGCTGCCGTCTATGGGGTCCCACAGAGTCAGACACAACTGAAGCGACTTAGCAGCAGCAGCAGGATTTTATGAAAAGTGATTCCACTATAAATTCAGTGAGTAAGCTGCCGAAAGAATTATATGTATAGATAATGGCATCATATTATCATATAACAAACATGTCTTATTGAAACTTCCTTTATTTGTGTTGTTACATAGGCAAAAACTGCCTCCAGTGGTTTCTCCTAGTATGTGTCCATAGCACTGGGCCTTATAAGGCCTTAATATACTGACAGAAGTTTTGTGTTTACCTTAAAAAAAAAAATCCACTTTTTAATCTCTTCTTCTAGTAGGTCAATAAATAAACACCAAGAAAGAGATTAGAAACTCTGTGCACACAGAATGTCAGTAAAAGGAAGCAGTCCAAAATGCCATCTAACCAAGAGCATTAGGATAAACTGGTGGATATCTTACACGTTCACTTAAGTTAGCAAATGATTGTAAGATGATGTCTCTCAAAACTGCTTGAGATATTGGCGTTTGTCGAGAAAAACAATCTGAAGTTCTGGATATGCACCAAAAACTTCAGTCTGCAAGGAGTTTTCAATCTCCTCCAGTTTGCAAGTTTAGAAACTGAATGGCTCAGCACATCTCTAATAAAAAATCATTTCCCAAGGCTCCTTTTCTACGCAGGCAAAATCAAATTAACTTCAAACAGAAGAGGTTAGATGCATACTTAAAGGAAGTATCAAATTGTAACATCATGTTGCTCTAGTTCTCTCAGGTCTCCTAGTATCTACCCAGGAGAGAAACCCAAATATTAACTTCACCCTGAGTGAAAGAAAGTGAAGTCGCTCAGCCGTGTCCGACTCTTTGCGACCCCATGGACTATAGCCCACCAGGCTCCTCCATCCATGGGATTCTCCAGGCAAGAATACTGGAGTGGGTTGCCATTTCCTTCTTCAGGGGATCTTCCTGACCCAGGGATCGAACCCAGGTCTTCCGCATTGCAGGCAGATGCTTTAACCTCTGAGCTGCAAAATCAAGCAAGAAGGGTAGTTTCCGGATGAGAATGGCACAAAGTGAATTATCCTACTGTGCTGTTGAACACACTGATGATAAGACTGTAGTCCTCTGGACTTTTATTTAATATTTGCTGACAGCCAGCAGCGATCCTAGGTTTCTTTCAGAGCCCACACATTGTGACACATCCTGGCCTTGATCGCTGGGAAGCTGCTACATCAGGGGATCCCCATGCTTTGGCAGGAGAGCTGAAGTGATGCTCTGTACCCTCCGGGCCAGATTGCTATGTGAGCACCACAATCTCCCCCAGCAATGATGCATTGCACTAATATGCTCTCAGAGTGCACTTGCTGGGATGGATTAGAGCAATACATCACCAAAACACTTTTGCTTATGTGATGTATTGCCACGTGAGGTAGAACCAGTTGCCAGAGGCAAGTTTTAAAGACTTAATTTCTAATGTTTGTATTAAATGATGTCTATATTCCCTTTTTGGTGGTTTGGAAGATACACTTTAGATCTCTGTTATGGCTGATCTCAGAGATTCAGTGCTTTTCCCTATCATAAAAAGCATTCTGACTACATATCGTATTTAATAGCTATGCCCAGTAGCTGCACTTCATGTAAGTGTGGCATGGAGTGAGTAAAGAGATCAATATCCAGTCCCCCAGTATGAATTCTGGTAGTGAGCTGCTTCTTCTCCAGAGGATACTACATGGCCTAGTGGTGGGCCCTGGGCAGGAAACATGGGAGTCAGGTGGAGATGCTTCCTAGAATCAAAAAATTCTGTCCAGGCACCTACATAGAGTTCTAATCCTGAGCTCTAACCCTTCATGCTCTTTAATGATAGGTTGCTGCTGCTGCTGCTGCTAAATCACTTCAGTCGTGTCTGACTCTGTGTGACCCCATAGATGGCAGCCCACCAGGCTCCCCCGTCCCTGGGATTCTCCAGGCAAGAACACTGGAGTGGGTTGCCATTTCCTTCTCTAATGCATGAAAGTGGAAAGTGAAAGTGAAATTGCTCAGTTGTGTCCGACCCTCAGTGACCCCATGGACTGCAGCCTACCAGGCTCATCCACCCATGAGATATATTTGGCTATAGTTGTGTGAACCAGAAAATTCTGATCTCTCTTTTCACTGTCTAATTTTATCTGATGAAAGAGTGGGATAATTTTTAGAAAACTAGCAATTTATAAATTCTAAAAATAGATACAAGACTGTATCTTTTTTTTTTTTTTTTTGGATTATCCAGAATATGTTGCTAGAGGCATGTTACATGAGAGCAGACAACTAATCTGCTTAAAATATTTTCCCTGTGCATCATGGCTGTTCTGTAAAAAATGTTCAACAAATGTTTATTCATTGCTTTAATAGTCATGTGTTCCTTTAACTTTGTAGAATTATTTCATCAGCAAACTTTTCTTTGGAAGCAAAGAGTTACTTCCTCCAAATGTAACTACCCTCTCACACAACCAGAAGTTAAATTGCATCTAAAAATGGTAAATAATGGCAATTCTTTTTAAAGAAATAGTTCTAATCTATAGATTTTGCTGTAAAAACCAAAATAGGAAAATAATCTTCATAAAATAAGCAAAAACCAGAGAGGGAGAAAATGAGAGAAAAGGAGAAGTGTGGGGGAGGGAGGAAGAAAAGGAGAGAACAAAAGGAAAAGAAAGAGAAAACAGTTCAATTATTAATAGGATTTACTAGCACATTTTTCATATATGTATTTTCAGAAAACTATTTTCTAAAGAGATGTCCACCTGCATAGAGTTTAAGTTGTCAAAGTGATTATAGATTAAAAAAAATTATATACAGATTCTAGAATTAGTTTAGACAGAGGATGAGATAGTTGGATGGCATCACCAACTTGATTGACATGAGTTTGAGGATGCTCTGGGAGTTGGTGATGGACAGGTAGGTAAGCCTGGTATGCTTCAGTGTGAAGGAAGTAGGAAGTGAAGTCGCTCAGTCGTGTCCAACTCTTTGTGACCCCATGGACTATAGCCTACCAGGCTCCATCCATGATATTTTCCAGGCAAGAATACTGGAGTGGGTTGCCATTTCCTTCTCCAGAGGATCTTCCCAACCCAGGGATCGAACCCGGGTCTCCCACATTGCAGGCAGATGCTTTACTGAGCAACTGAACTGAACTGAGAATTAGTTTTCTTACTTTATAATCACATTTTGTATATTGTATGTTTTAGCTACTCTAGTGACAAAGTTCCTAGTATATTTCTTTCTCAGATACCTTATTATATATTTTTGACAGTGTCATATATTCTGAGATCTAAAGCTGAAACAAACACACACACACTCAAAAACACTTAGTAGCACTTTTTATATCTGCATTTCAGACTAAACCCAGTGCATCCTTGACTGCCTTCCTGTTGAATCAAGTTTTCACACTTCTTTTTTTTCTCCCCTTATACTGTACACCATAGGTCTCCAAAATAGCTTTGGTTTTAAGCTTCTTGAAGAAAAAAATAATCTTTACGTGTAACTTTAAATTCAATAGCCTAACTTCCAAGAGTTACCAGATACACAAACACATGTGCACACACACAGAAGCTCACAGACACATGCATACCTTCAACATGCCTCCGTATTCCCTGTGTGTATTCTGCACAGATACAGGTCTTGCATTGCAAACACTGAATCTGCTTGCACCCAGCTTGGTCTGGAGCTGAATGACAATAGCTCTCTTTTGAAGGCATTGTCAGCTCTCCCTCCTTTTAAATGAAGGCTCTCCCAAGGGTCTTTCTATCTTATCATTCTCCTCCCTCTGGCCTTCTCCCTCCTTACCCTGTTGCCCCACGTCCTCTATGGTTCAATAGCCCTTCTTTGGAGGTGTAACTTGTAATTACCGTATGTCTATGATAGAATTGATTGCACTCTTGCTAATCCTTTCTGCCAGTTTAATAATAAGCTCCTTGTGATCAGCAGTCATAGTCTTACCCAGAATTTGTTTCTATATTGCCATCTATCAAGTGATAAACTACCACCTCTTGGTTGTCAATATTCTGAACCATTATTACATTTCCTAATCTCAGCATTTTTTCACTTCCAAATCATACTCAGCATAATGCTTCACACAGAAATCAATGAATAAATAATGCCAGCCGATGAAGAACTCTGAGAATGGTGTGGAGAAATAAGATATGAAATTCAAACTTGTTCTTTTTTCTCTGTTACTAGCACAAGTAAATGATTTGAGACCCCAAATAAAATCTTCTTAATATTTGTGAATATAAAATAAGCCTTACCATTACAATAGATCATTATCAGCTACATATATGCTAGCAGAAGATTTATCAAAAACAAGTAACTTATTGAAAGTATTTGTGGACTTTTAAGACTGATTTTTAAAAAAGGCAGAGGAACCAGAGATCAAATTGCCAATATCCGCTGGATCATCGAAAAGCAAGAGAGTTCCAGAAAAACATCTATTTCTGCTTAATTGACTATGCCAAAGCCATTGACTGTGTGGATCACAATAAACTGTGGAAAATTCAGAAAGAGATGGGAATACCAGACCACCTGACCTACCTCTTGAGAAACTTGTATGCAGGTCAGGAAGCAATAGATAGAACTGGACATGGCACAACAGACTGTTTCCAAATAGGAAAAGGAGTACATCAAGGCTGTATATGGTCACCCTGCTTATTTAACTTCTATGCAGAAAAACGCTGGACTGGAAGAAACACGTGCTGGAATCCAGATTGCCGGAAGAAATATCAATAACCTCAGATATGCAGATGACACCACCCTTATGGCAGAAGGTGAAGAGGAACTAAAAAGACTCTTGATGAAAGTGAAAGAGGAGAATGAAACAGTTGGATTAAAGCTCAACATTCAGAAAACGAAGATCATGGCATCTGGTCCCATCACTTCATGGGAAATAGATGGGCAAACAGTGAAAACAGTGTTAGACTTTCTTTTTCGGGGCTCCAAAATCACTGCAGATGGTGACTGCAGCCATGAAATTAAAAGACGCTTACTCCTTGGAAGAAAAGTTATGACCAACCTAGATAGCATATTCAAAAGCAGAGACATTACTTTGCCGACTAAGGTCCATCTGGTCAAGGCTATGGTTTTTCCTGTGGTCATGTATGGATGTGAGAGTTGGACTGTGAAGAAGGCTGAGTGCCGAAGAATTGATGCTTTTGAACTGTGGTGTTGGAGAAGACTCTTGAGAGTCCCTTGGACTGCAAGGAGATCCAACCAGTCCATTCTGAAGGAGATCAGCCCTGGGTGTTGTTTGGAAGGAATGATGCTAAAGCTGAAACTCCAGTACTCTGGCCACCTCGTGGGAAGAGTTGACTCATTGGAAAAGACTCTGATGCTGGGAGGGACTGGGGGCATGAGGAAAAGGGGACGACCAAGGATGAGATGGCTGGATGGCTTCAATGACTCGATGGACGTGAGTTTGAGTGAACTCCGGGAGATGGTGATAGACAGGGAGGCCTGGCGAGCTGCGATTCATGGGGTTGCAAAGAGTCGGACACGACTGAGCGGCTGAACTGAATTGAACTGAAGACTGATTTTAGCCTTAACATTAGGGCCCAAAAGCATTACATATTTTAGTCCCTAATATCACACGATGCATGGAGTTCCAGTTTTATTTTAACTAAATGTTTAGCTGCATGACATTAGTAAACAGGTTTATAACCTGTGGCTAGGCTGAATAGTATTAACATAAAATGCCAATTAATGAGACTATACAGAGTATTATTTTTACTGTTATGATTAATGACCTGGAACAAACATAAGAAAAACTGCCATTGTATGTATGAAATTGTAATAGCATCTGACTAATATATTTTTTTGTAGCTGTCCAATATTATGTCTTCCTGATGAAAAAAAAAATGAAATTGAAGTCAAAGAAATACAGAATGGTTATATTTTTGGGAAAGCCCAAGTTTTTAAGAGATGGAAAAGATTATTAAAACAGTTACTAGTCAATGAGTTTATCTACAGTATGCAATACTGTGATCTAGTTACCTTTTCATTTTGGCATTTGTGCATTAGTAGGGATTATGAAGTTTGGCTCAAGCTCCCTAAATCATATTTAAATGTAGATTAACAGTCAAGAAAAATGAAGTCTAAACTGAGCAAAGAAGCTATTTTTTCTTAATTTTATAAAATCATTAAAGACTAAAATTTTGTGCCACCCATTCCACAACAAGTTCACAAAGAATATTAAGAGGAATACAATGGCCCTGAAAGTGTTAGCTGTTCAGCCATGTCCATTTGCTACCCCATGGACTGTAGCCCGCCAGGCTCCTCCGTCCATGGAATTTTCCAGGCAAAATACTGGAGTGGGTAGCCATTCCCTTCTCTGGGGGATCTTCCTGATCCAGGGATTGAACTCAGGTCTTCTGCATTGCAGGCAGATTCTTTACCATCTGAGCCACCATGGAAATTCCCACAGTGGCCCTGAACAGCTTTAATTCCAATGCTGAATTTAATGTTCTAGATTTTTCTTGAGTTTTTCATTCTTAGACTCGCCTATTTCATTTTAAATATATTAAAAGTCACTTTAAAATATTATTTACAGCAGGAGACTAGTGTCCAGGGCTCAGGATATCAGTTCCAGAATGTCTATATATGAAGGGTTAGGGTCCACAATGTTTGAAGTGGGTGCTTAGGAGACTTGTCTTGAAGTTGTATTTGCATAACAAGCCCATGACTTAAAAAAAACTGCTTTGACATAACGGCAGCTTCACATATGGCTATAATAAAGTATAGACACTTTCCCATTGCTCACTATTAGGAATAATAATGCCTTGAACAATTTTAGTACACTTGCATAACCAGGTTATTGACATTGATCCAATCCACCCATATGATTCAGAGATTGCTGACTCCCTCGTACTCATTTGTATGTGTGTATCTTTGAGTATGTGTGTATTAGATCCACACAATTTTATCCCATGTGTAGGTTCATGTATCCCCTACAGTATTGTATTGTAGGTGAGAGTATACACAAAGAGCAAAATGTACAAGACATTTTTATTTACACTTTGGACACATATGAGAAGATGTAAATTGTTCAGATCAAGGAATTACACTATTTTGTTTTCGGGTCACTAGAGAGGTACTGATGACATCTCTAGGCTAAATCTACCCTCCCACTATTCACTCTCCCAGATTCTCTCTCATCACTGAGGGCATCTGGGCTCAGCCTTGGACTCTATAACATGCAAACTATCACTTCTTTACTTTGAGGACATGTGCCATTTTCAGATTTCTTTTCCTGTAAGTTGCATTTCCCATTTTAGCATGCTCCTTTCCAGAGATAATTCAAGAAATTCATATTTTACTGAAGTCAAATGATCCTAATCTTAATAACATAAACCCTACTCATTAAAATTGTGGGTGGAGTGACTGATTCTCAGCTACTGCCTGCAGAGACGAAGTCTACGATGGGATTGATTCATTTCACACTTTATGCAGCTAGGGTAGCACTGCTAAATAGCGAGAGACTGCACTGGATTTCTAAAGAGACCACCAAGTCACAAAGCTCTGATCTAATTTGGAAAGTGAGGGCGGGGAAAGTGGGCTGGGAGTTCCACGTAAGATGAGTATAACAAGATTCACTCAGTTTGTGCTACTGTCAACCAACTTTTCCACAAATATGCATGTGATATGAAGGAGAAACATAGTACAAAAGTATGTCTGGGTTAGTATAAATAATCCCATCACTCTTGGAGATTCAGTACAAATGTCAGGCACATCCTTGCCAGAGATCTACGTAGCAAATATGGCAGTGTAAGAACTTTAGATAACTAGAACTATCATGAGATACTTATATTTTCTGTTGGTCAGTTTTTAAGACAAAGGCTTCAAAGTAAAAAGATATCTTTTTCTCCAAGTCATTTGCTTTATTTCCCTTCCTGCAATGCTCTTTTCCCAGGAGTTTTGAGAACAGATCCCAGATTTCAGATTTTAGATTAGCTGATTGCATATGATAAATATTCAGTAAACACTTAGACAATTAAATCATGCCTAAACTTCACATATCTAGAAGAAAATGCAAGCCTACATTTAGAAAGAAAGAAAACAGAGTTATAAAACAGACTTGAAAATTAATAATTCAGAGGTGAAAAGTCCCCTAAAGCATGGTTCTGGGTCTAATTTTTTATTTTAGTTTTGCTGCTTATTTATAATGTCCCATCTTTTTGGAAATGCCCCCATACTCACTCACATATACAAAGATAAAGGAATCCTGGTTTTGACATGTTTAGAAAAAAGAGCTTTTAAAAACAACCATACATTAATTCAGCACAATGGTGTTAATTCATAACAGTCTCAAAATAAAATTATTTTAGTGGTTACTTGATTGACATAGGTAACAATATTATTTCTTCTAGAAATAAAACCAAGTGGAATGGTTTACAAGAAAAATCTAATTCACCAGTTTCTCTAATAGATGTTGGAAGAGAAGGATAAGAGGACCAAGAACTATGACAAGTGAAGGACGGCTGGAAGGATGAGGATACACACTGGGCAAGATGCCACCCAGAGCAGGAGGAAGCACGCTGTGGATATCTGAACCTGGGGTGAGAGCCTGGCTCAGTGGTACAGTGCTCTTTCTCCCAGGCTTGTTTCCTTCTCATGATTATGTCCCTGTACAGAATGGTTGGTGTCTTGGGTTTTATTTCCAGTTCCTACACTGTCTAGAAGACTGTTAAGCTCAAAATGCACCTGTAATAATGCCTTTTATCAAAAAGACAAGAAATAATAAGTGCTGCTGAGAAGGTGGAGAAAAAGGAAATCTTGTGCACTGTTGGTGGGGATGTAAATTGGTACAGCCACTATGGAGAACAGTATAGAGGATCCTTAAAAAAGAAAGAAAGAAAAGAAGAAAGAAAGAGAGGGAGGGAGGATGGAAGGAAGGGAAAAAAAGAGAAAAAGAAACTACCATATAATACAACAATTCCACTTCTAGGTATTTACTTGAAGAAAATGAAATAGCTATCAAAAAGATGTATGCATCTCATGTTTATTGCAGCATTACCTAAAATAGCCAAGATATCGAAACAACTGAAATAACTTAAGTGTTCATCAAAGGATGAACTGAAATAAGTCAGAAAAAGATAAATACCACATAATCTTTCTTATATGCAGAATTCAAACACACCAAGAAACAAAACTAAGCTCATTGATACAGAGAATAGACATGGTTGCCAGGAAATGGGTATAGAAGAAATGGGTGAAAAAATTTTTATTTTTATTTTTCCAAAGAGGAAAATGAGGGATGTTAAGGGACCAGAAATTGCATTAAAAGAAGATTCTGGAAAGGATGCTATGGCTGTCTATACTGGATACCAAGTCCCCACTCTTGCCCTTGTCTCACAGGCTGCTACTGGAAACAAGATGCTGGTCTTTTGAAACAAGTCCTAAGCCCCTTGCCCCTCTGAACCGCTCAAAGTCCTGAGGTAAAGCGTCTTCTGGGCAGAGTGGCACCTTGGAGAACAGCTGGAACACATGGCACCTCTCTATGTACACTCAGGGTAGACCATGGTCTCTTCTTATGTAGTGGGTCAGTTCAGTTTCACTTCAGTCACTCAGTCATGTCTGACTCTGCGACCCATGAATCGCAGAACGCCAGGCCTCCCTGCCCATCACCAACTCCCGGAGTTCACTCAGACTCACATCCATTGAGTTCGTGATGCAATCCAGCCATCTCATCCTCTGTCGTTCCCTTTTCCTCCTGCCCCCAATCCCTCCCAGCATCAAAGTCTTTTCCATTGAGTCAACTCTTCGCATCAGGTGGCCAAAGTACTGGAGTTTCAGCTTTAGCATCATTCCTTCCAAACAACAACCAGGGCTGATCTCCTTCAGAATGGACTGGTTGGATCTCCTTGCAGTCCAAGGGACTCTCAAGAGCCTTCTCCAACACCACAGTTCAAAAGCATCAATTCTTCAGCACTCAGCCTTCTTCACAGTCCAACTCTCACATCCATACATGACCACAGGAAAAACCACAGCCTTGACTAGACAGACCTTAGTCGGCAAAGTAATGTCTCTGCTTTTCAATACGCTATCTAGGTTGCTCATAACTTTTCTTCCAAGGAGTAAGCGTCTTTTAATTTCATGGCTGCAGTCACCATCTGCAGTGATTTTGGAGCCCCCCCCAAAAAAGTCTGACACTATTTCCACTGTTTCCCCATCTATTTCCCATGAAGTGATGGGAACAGATGCCATGATCTTCGTTTTCTGAATGTTGAGCTTTAAGCCAACTTTTTCACTCTCCTCTTTCACTTTCATCAAGAAGCTTTTTAGTTCCTCTTCACTTTCCACCATAAGAGTGATGTCATCTGGCTAGTGGGTCAGGACTTCCCAAAGTACAAAAACTGAAGCTGCCAAACCTCCTCAAGGCTTAGACTCAGAAAGGTCTAATAGAATGCCTTAGAATGGAAAGGCATTCTATTGGTTAAATCAAGTCACTGTATCAGGCCAGAATAAATGAGGAGTTAAAAACAGAAAGAAAGAAAACATAAATATCCTTACTTGGCTTACACTTTCAGTTTAATGTGGAAGCATCTTTTATCTATAGATGCCAAGGGTCTGATAATAATTAAGCCAAATAATAATTAATACTCATATTACCACTTCTATTTTCATAAAGAGATTATTATTCATCTCTCTTCAAATAATTAAAAGCCAAATAAGTTCAAATTGGCCATATTTCAACTCTCCAATTGGCCATATTTCACCTCCCCAGGTGATAGAAATGATAAACTTGTAGCTCAGTGAAAGAAGACTAAGGGGCTTAATTTAATTACATCTTCAACAGATAAATATGTGATGAACTTGTAAAGAAGAGTTTTCTCTGACAATCTTTTTAGGTGCAAAAGGAAGAAGCAAAAGGAAAACTAGGTTTAAAGTGAAGTAGGAATTTTTGGAGGAATCACAAGAGAGGATGTCGTGATTATGAGGAAAAGCACCTAGCAGGAGACTCTGGAGATCTCTTGAGAATACCAAGCACAGAGCGAGTAGCTGTTTATCTGAGGCAATAAGATAGCTTGCAAGGAATGGTGGAACCAAGCAAGGTTATATTTCAGAACTCAGGGCACTGCTTTATCCAAGAACATACAGTTATTTAGAGGCAGACTCAAGACTATGAACCAGATACTATAAACTTTGAAACTTGGGCTAGGTCATGGTGGGCAATGACATCTTGAAAAAAATGTTGTATACATAGTAAAATTTTACTATCATTGAAAGGTAATGACTTTCCTGATTTTAAAAAAGTCATAAATTAACAGGATTCTGTTTAAGAACATACAAACCACCTGTTTGCAGTAATTAACATTGTTAATATCCAGAAATTTTGTCTGATCTTCAAATGTTTTCTTAGCTACAGGACTAAAGTATTAATATTTCTTAGCATAACATTTGACTTTAAATATTGATTTTATAGGAGTCTAACAAAATTCTGACAGAATGATCTCTGTTCATTTCCAAGGCAAACCATTCAATATCACAATAATCCAAGTCTATGCCCTAACCAATAACTCTGAAGAAGCTGAAGTTGAACAGTTCTATGAAGATCTACAAGACTTTTTAGAACTAACACCCAAAAAGTTGTCCTTTTCATTATAGGGGACTGGAATGCAAAAGTAGGAAGTCAAGAAACACCTGGAGTAACAGGCAAAATTGGCCTTGGAATACAGAATGAAGCAGGGCAAAGACTAATAGAGTTTTGCCAAGAAAATGCACTGGTCATAGCAAACACCTTCTTCCAACAACACAAGAGAAGACTCTACACATGGGCATCACCAGATGGTCAACACAAAAATCAGATTGATTATGTTCTTTGCAGCCTAAGATGGAGAAGCTCTATACAGTCAACAAAAACAAGACCAGGAGCTGACTGTGGCTTGGATAATGAACTCCTTATTACCAAACTCAGACTTAAATTGAAGAAAGTAGGAAAACCGCTAGACTATTTAGATATGATCTAAATCAAATCCCTTATGATTATACAGTGGAAGTGAGAAATAGATTTAAGGGCCTAGATCTGATAGAGTGCCTCATGAACTATGGAATGAGGTTTGTGACATCGTACAGGAGATAGGGATCAAGACCATGCCCATGGAAAATAAATGCAAAAAAGCAAAATGGCTGTCTGGGGCGGCATTACAAATAGCTGTGAAAAGAAGAGAAGTGAAAAGCATGAAGAAAAGGAAAGATATAAGCATCTGAATGCAGAGTTCCAAAGAATAGCAAGAAGAGATAAGAAAGCCTTCTTCAGCGATCAATGCAAAGAAATAGAAGAAAACAAAAGAATGGGAAAGACTAGAAATTTCTTCAAGAAAATTAGAGATACCAAGGGAACATATCATGCAAAGATGGGCTCGATAAAGGACAGAAATGGTCTGGACCTAACAGAAGCAGCAGATATTAAGAAGAGGTGGCAAGAATACACAGAACTGTACAAAAAAGATCTTCACGACCCACATAATCATGATGGTGTGATCACTAATCTAGAGCCAGACATCCTGGAATGTGAAGTCAAGTGGGCTTTAGAAAGCATCACTATGAACAAAGCTAGTGGAGGTGATGGAATTCCAGTGGAGCTATTTCAAATCCTGAAAGATGATGCTGTAAAAGTGCTGCACTCAACACGCCAGCAAATTTGGAAAACTCCTGTCTCTTATACACATCTAGATGTGTATAAGAGACAGAACCAGGGCTGATCTCCTTCAGAATGGACTGGTTGGATCTCCTTGCAGTCCAAGGGACTCTCAAGAGTCTTCTCCAACACCACAGTTCAAAAGCATCATTCTTCAGCACTCAGCCTTCTTCAAAGAAATTGTTATTTGATTTCGGTGGGCCCTTACTAGACTTCTTCGGATCCAATGAATTTCTAAAATTATACGAAAGAAGTTGTGTAGATATGTATATGCACATTATTTTTGGATCAGAGACTCAATGCTTATTAGGTTTTCAAAGGTGTGAGTGATCCTAAAAGGTAAAAAACTGTTGATTGAGAAGATAAAGGCAATTGCAATATATTAAGCCCCTCTGGGTGCTGAATAGTATTCTCAGATATCACAGTCTTTGTGAGGGAGACTCTCATTCCCATTTTACAGATTAGAGATGGAGGCACAAAGAGGTTATGTACTTATTCCAAGTTTAGTAAGTGATGGGTTTGGCATTTCAATTAATCTCTGTCTGGTCTCAAAGGTCTTCCCACTATACCATGTGTATCAGTTAGAATTCTTTGCTGCAAGTTATAGTAACCAATCACTCTGGCTTAATCAAAAAGGAAATACATTGAGAAATTGTTGGCACTCACAAATTTTCTGGGAAGTGTGGAGAGGCAAAGTCATTCCTATGATCCTGACAGGGACTTTCTAGGGACACACTATTACCCCTTGAAAAACAAACATCTGGAATGTAAGCCCAACATGCCAATGGATTTAATAGGTGTTTAGAGGCAACCCAAATGAACAGATTCATCCTTACTTTTGTCTGATCCTCTTTCAATGAAAGGTAATGTATTTTCTTCAATATTCGGAACACCTAAAGAGGAAATAATGACAATATGGATTATATTATTATAATCCTTATTACTTTGTAGTTTATTCCAAACTTGCACAAATTATCAATTTATATTTTGATCCACACAAGCAGTCTGGAAGACTGATGAGGACAAATGCTTTTATCTGCATTTGAGAAGCAAGGAAACTGAAGCTGGAAGATGCTACCTGAAGTGTGTGTGAAAGTCGCTCAGTCATGTCTGACTATTTGCTTCCCCATGGACTGTAGCCCACTAGGCTCCTCTGTCCATGGAATTCTTCCCTTCTCCAGGGGATCTTTCTATCCCAGGGATCGAACTCAGGTCTCCTACATAGCAGGAGAGTTCTTTACTGTCTAAGACACTAGGGAAGCCCCCAAAGTTCACATGACTGTTGGGTGCTCTGATCCCCCATGTCTGGGGTTTCCTTTCTACTAGATGTTCTGCAGAACTCAAATGGCTCCACCGCCCGCAGAGTTGAGGCAGTTAGGCCCTCACTAGGCAGGCTTGCCACACCGTGCCCTTCTTAGGATCAAACCTGGGTCTCCTGCATTGTAGGCAGATTCTTTACTATCTGAGCCCCCAGAGAAGCCCTAAAACATAACCTGAACATAAGGAAGTAAGGTGGGTTGGCAGCACTATGTGGATTTGTATCCAGACCCAGCTGTCAGTTTCAGGTGACAGTTTTTACAAATATATGCATCAGTTATATTGGAGTTCCAAATTGTTGTTGGAAATATAAGAGCCTTGAAAAGCCCCTACTTAGCACTCTGGCCAGATCTCATCCTGCAAAGACAAAGCATTATGATACCTGAGTGCATCTCCCAGGGGAAAATGAAGGAGTTTTAAAGCTGTACCCAGCGAAACTTCTTCAGTTCAATAGTCTCTGGTAGCTTTAGTCAGTTGCATTTAATACACCTTTATAAAATATGATATTATTTCATAAGTTCAGTTCAGTCGCTCAGTCGTGTTCGACTCTGCGACCCCATGAATCGCAGCACGCCAGGCCTCCCTGTCCATCACCAACTCCCGGAGTTCACTCGGACTCATGTCCATCGAGTCCGTGATGCCATCCAGCCATCTCATCCTCTGTCATCCCCTTCTCCTCCTGCCCCTAATCCCTCCCAGCATCTGAGTCTTTTCCAATGAGTCAACTCTTCGTATGAGGTGGCCAAAGTACTGGAGTTTCAGCTTTAGCATCATTCCTTCCAAAGAAATCCCAGGGCTGATCTCCTTCAGAATGGACTGGTTGGATCTCCTTGCAGTGCAAGGGACTCTCAAGAGTCTTCTCCAACACCACAGTTCAAAAGCATCCATTCTTCGGCGCTCAGCCTTCTTCACAGTCCAGGTCTCACATCCATACATGACCACAGGAAAAACCCTAGCCTTGACTAGATGGACCTTAGTCGGCAAAGTAATATCTCTGCTTTTGAATATGCTATCTAGGTTGATCATAGCTCTCCTTCCAAGGAGTAAGCGTCTTTTAATTTCATGGCTGCAGTCACCATCTACAGAGATTNAGCATCCATTCTTCGGCGCTCAGCCTTCTTCACAGTCCAGGTCTCACATCCATACATGACCACAGGAAAAACCCTAGCCTTGACTAGATGGACCTTAGTCGGCAAAGTAATATCTCTGCTTTTGAATATGCTATCTAGGTTGATCATAGCTCTCCTTCCAAGGAGTAAGCGTCTTTTAATTTCATGGCTGCAGTCACCATCTGCAGTGATTTTGGAGCCCCCCAAAATAAAGTCTGACACTGTTTCCACTGTTTCCCCATCCACTTCCCATGAAGTGATGGGACCGGATGCCATGATCTTTCTGAATGTCGAGCTTTAAGCCAACTTTTTCACTCTCCTCTTTCACTTTCATCAAGAGGCTTTTTAGTTCCTCTTCACTTTCTGCCATAAGGGTGGTGTCATCAGCATATCTGAGGTTATTGATATTTCTCCCGGCAATCTTGATTCCAGCTTGTGTTTCTTCTAGTCCAGTGTTTCTCATGATGTACTCTGCATAGAAGTTCAATAAGCAGGGTGACAATATACAGCCTTGACGTACTAGACAAGCTGTTATTACATTCTTTGGCTTCACTGGGGTTCACCAAAACTGGTGCAGGTTTAGGCATTATTTATTTTTGTGAAGCCTCATCTTCAATCCTCTGTGGGATTCCTTTGGTACCAAATGCAGAAATGGACAAATGACCATGTTTCCTTTCTTTTTTTTTTTTTCCTCCCACTTAACCACAGCTACATTTATTGAGTATTTACTATATAGTAGGGGCCTGTGTTGGGAACATCCCCTGGAGGAGGACATGACAACCCACCCAGAATTCTTGCCTGAAGAATCCCGTGGACAGCAGAGCCTGGTGGGCTACAGTCCATGGGGTCTCAAAGAGTCAGACACAACTGAAGTGACTTAGCATGCACATACAGGGGGCTGTGTTACATAATTTATATAACTATGCTATTTAATCTGTACCATAACTCTATGAAGTAGTTATTATCCTATTACTTTAACTGAAATTTATATATAAAAATACTTGTCCAGTATCTTATAGTTCCCAACTGTCTTTGGAGAAATATAAATCTAGTCTTTTTTTCCCTCCATTGTTCAGAACTTTTCATATCACTGCTCAAAGTGAAGATTCTATATCTCTTTCAAGTCGACATAATTGGAGAGTACGTGGTGTGATGTGTTCACATCTTAGAACTGTTGTTCCTTAATTTTGTGACAGAACAAAATGTGTTACCACACAGAAACCCTGAAATATTATCTCACTTTGGTCCACAAGTTGACCGCTGTTGCTACTTCTTTGATACTCTTCACAACTGCATGTAGCCTACGTCTATCCAGAGGGATACTCCATCTATCTGTATGACCATCTGAGGATAGAAAAATCTATTCCTTTTTACACTGTTGTAGATGCAAGACTTTTGGAGGATTAATCATTGAAGGAAGAAAGGGTGTCCACTAGTGGAAAGGAAAGTCACATGAAATGTTCAGAAGTTCACTCTTTTAGGCAGTCCTGGGGTTCTGGACTTTTTAGCCAACCTGATATATTTATAAGCCCTCTTCCAATGATCTAGTGCTGTGGAGATGCTCCTACTTTTATTCTCAACCTGTTCCCTTTCAGTCTTGTTCTTTATCTCAGCTCTCCATCCTTAACATTCTCCTCTGCTGTGTCTTTACTAAACACAGGAACATTAGTAATGTCTCCCATACACTTTGGTATTCTCTACTCAAGTAGTAATTAATACTTAAATTAACCTTAATTGAATAATCAGTATACTTCTATACAGTGAGTATGTATTACTTGATATGTAAGCATGTGTCAAATACACACTAAATCCTTTATAATATAATTTTCAATATTCACAAGCTTTTATGAAATTGGTTTTTTAAAACTTCAGTTCCACGAATGAGGAAGCTAATGTCTGCTGGGGTAAAAATTTTACCCACATTCCCACAAGCCCAAAGTGATAGCCAAGAAGAGATAAAGCTGGAACTGAAAATGATATATCTCTAGAGTTTATGCATTTTTCACAATGCTATATTACTTTTAATGGTTTAATTAAAATTAATTAAATTATTTAATGTCAGAACTAGTAAAATAGTTTGTAGTAATTTCTTATTTCTCACCCTACCATCATTTTTGAAATCCTAACTGCTTTTGAAATCAAGTTGCTCCTGTGATCAATTTTAGGAATTGGGAAATTGTATAGGTTGAAAGATCCCTTAAATGAATGTTACCCTCTAAAGAGAAAAGCTCTTTAAAGCTGTTGGAATCTGGGCTGAAATAACCAATTTCTATCTATGCTCATGTTAGAAAGGCTTAACCTAGAATAGCTTTTTGAGTGAAGTCATTGACCTCATTTTTCTTCTTCTCCTAAATAGAACCAGTTGGAGATAAGTATATGTTTATCCCTTGTCATTTATTGTCGGTGTCTATAACGGTTTTATAGACTTGCTGCTTTATGCCCTTATGTGTGCACAGAGAAATTTCCTTTGTTTTCAGCTAGTGTTAATTTCCAGATACCATGATTGCTAACTGGCATAGCAGAGACCAATGAAATTCTCTGGCACTGTGAAGCCCGTTTATTTATGTATCAGTTCAAATTGATCTCTGGGATTGGAATGAAAACTGACCTTTTCCAGTCCTGTGGCCAGTGCTGAGTTTTCCAAATTTGCTAGTATACCGAGTGCAGCACTTTCACAGCATCATCTTTTAGGATTTGAAATATCTCAACTTGAATTCTATCACCTCCACTAGCTTTTTCCATAGTGATGCTTCCTAAGGCCCACTTGACTTCGCATTCCAGTAGTATGTATCATAAAATTTATTCAAATGTGCTCCATAAATAGGCAATTGAGGTTATGTCTAATTTTTGCTAATGACTACAAAGGTCCAAGGGTTCAGTACACATCCTTGCTCATCTGTCCTGATGCTTACAGTCTGTAGGACAGATTCCCCAAAGTTGGACAACTAGATAAAAGATTTATGTGTCTTTAAAATGTCTAAAGATTCAGCTTGATTACTCTCACCAAAGGCTGAGGCAATGCATTTTCCCACTGGCAATGTGCCAGTTTTCCTGCACACTCAATAGTCGTTGTTTTGCCAATCGATCAGTAAATAATGATGTCTCATTTTAATCAGGCCTGGCAGGGTACCTTCTCATTTGTTTATTGTTTTTTTGTAATTTCCTTCTCTATCCTTATTTTTCTATTGGATTGTCTTTTTCTAATTATTTGTAGGCATTTTGGAGGCATCTGGTCCCATCACTTCATGGGAAATAGATGGGGAAACAGTGGAAACAGTGTTAGACTTTATTTAACGTCAAGGCTGTATATTGTCACCCTGCTTATTTAACTTCTGTGCAGAGTACATCATGAGAAACGCTGGACTGGAAGAAACACAAGCTGGAATCCAGATTGCTGGGAGAAATATCAATCACCTCAGATACGCAGATGACACCACCCTTATGGCAGAAAGCTAAGAGGCACTAAAAAGCCTCTTGATGAAAGTGAAAGAGGAGAGTGAAAATGTTGCCTTAAAATTCAACATTCAGAAAACGAAGATCATGGCATCCGGTCCGATCATTTCATGGGAAACAGATGGGGAAACAGTGTCAGACTTTCTTTTGGGGGGGGCTCCAAAATCACTGCAGATGGTGATTGCAACCATGAAATTAAAAGACGCTTACTCCTTGGAAGAAAAGCTATGATAAACCTAGATAGCATATTCAAAAGCAGAGACATTACTTTGCCAACTAAGGTCCGTCTAGTCAAGGCTATGGTTTTTCCAGTGATCATGTATGGATGTGAGAGTTGGACTATGAAGAGGGCTGAGCGGCGAAGAGTTGATGCTTTTGAACTGTGGTGTTGGAGAAGACTCTTGAGAGTGCCTTGGACTGCAAGGAGATCCAACCAGTCCATTCTGAAGATCAGCCCTGGGTATTCTTTGGAAGGAATGATGCTAAAGCTGAAACTCCAGTACTTTGGCCACCTGATGCAAAGAGTTGACTCATTGGAAAAGACTTTGATGCTGGGCAGGATTGGGGGCAGGAGGAGAAGGGGACGACAGAGGATGAGATGGCTGGATTGCATCACGAACTCAATGGATGTGAGTCTGAGTGAACTCCGGGAGTTGGTGATGGACAGGGAGGCCTAGCATGCTGTGATTCATGGGGTCGCAAACAGTCGGACACGACTGAGCAACTGAACTAACAACATTCTGACCCGAAAAATAGGGCACATAATAATCACAGATAGAATAAAAGACAAAATAGGATAAAGCAAAGATGGAAAAAAGGAATCAGAGAAGAGAAAGGGAAAGCCACTAGTGAAGCTAACGCACATAGTCCAGCTAGCTTCTCAGTTCTTTGTTAACCATACTTTGGTATCTGTCAAAAAAAAAAATTGTTTTGTTGTGTTGTATTTATGTCTAAAATACTCATATAAGTACTTCCCCAGAAATATCTCTAACAGCTTCCAGTTTCCCAACTCAAATCGTAAGGGTTTAAGTTGCCTACCAGACCTCAAAATAGCTATCATAACTTATCCTATAGGAAATGAAGTGAAAGTGAAGTCGCTCAGTCGTGCCCGACTCTTTGGGACCTCATGGACAGTAGCCTGCACCAAGCTCCTCCATCCATGGGATTTTTCCAGGCACGAGTACTCGAGTGGGTTGCCATTTCCTTCTCCAGGGATCGAACCCAGGTCTGCCACATTGTAGACAGATGCTTTACCATCTGAGCCACCAGGGAAATATATCTTACTAATTGCATTTCCTCTTATTCACTTTCAAAAACCTTAGGGTCAAATCACAATAAACATTCCCCCCCCCGCCCCAAGGAAGCCATAACTTCTTAAGGTAGTATCTCCCTTCTTTCATCGCTTTCTTCTCTCCTTTCTCTCTGAACCCTTGTTCATTCAGTTTTTCACCGTCTCTTACCCAACTTTTTAACCTGGTTAATCTATTCAGCTTTCAAAACTCGCTGGTATATCAAGACTGAGAAACTTCCTTGACATTGCACTCTGGATCTGACATAGCACCAAGGGTTCACCACCCGCCCCCCACCTCCAGAGGACTTACCATGGAGTACATGGAGTACTGCAGTTACCTTTTCTCTGCCTGATTTCATAGTGAACCCGTGTTTACCAAGGTTAAACACTAGGGCATGCTAAGCCTTCTACTTAGTCACTCTAGCACAACACCTGGCATATAGAGGTACTCACCAAATGTCTGAAGGCTGAGTAGATAAAATTTATTGAGCACTTCTTATTCACTGAGTATTGTACTGAGGACATTAATCTTAAGGTTCACAGAATCTAGAAATTCCTTCTCCACAAAGTAAAATTTTATTTAAAGTTTATGATCCAGAACAGATAACCCAATCCTCATAATCTTCCAATTGTTAAGGTGTAGCTGTTATTCTCCTAGAACATGCAAAAAAAGTAAGATAATGATACTGCAGCCTACCAGGCTCCTCCATCCATGGGATTTTCCAGGCAAGAGTACTGGAGTGGGGTGCCATTGCCTTCTCCACTCAAAATATTACACTAAAATTATTAGGAGTATATCTCACACTTCATTTTGTGTGCTTTAAGTCTATGAATCTTACTCCTCATCTTGACCCCAAGTAACTAGTGATGAGCTGGACATTTGGCTAGAGCACAATAAGTATCTGTTGTATGAAATTCATAGAGGATATCTAATTCTCATTTTTCCCTTTAAAGTACACAGAAAGAAAAAGGCTCTCTAGTGCACTGCCTTAATATGTCCTTGAAAATGTCTGATATAGAGATTAAATCCCCATCAATCTCCATAGCTAATAGTTTTAAAGATCAGTTGCCCTAAGGAAGTTCTTTTAAACTTTTGTTCAAGGCAAGCCGACAATTATCCTTTAAACTCAATATGCTAAAAATGGAGAATACCAAATTTTTTGGGTGACCATATGTTCTTATATTTCTAGGTCAGTCTTGATCAAATAGTGTCTTCCATCTACCCCATAAATAAACTTGTACTTGTCAGCCCGTCTGTCCTGGTTTCACTGGTTTAGAAAATGTGGTCACCGTGAACATTCTATTTATTTCCTACCAACCACCCAACGTTTATCTTCTATGTTTAATGATATTTAAATTATCTTAGCTCTTTTCTGAAAAAAGTAAGGAACATGGACAGCTATTGGCAGAGAAGATGAATATGATGAACTATTCTTATTTTGACATCAAATGACTTAGAAATGTGCTGGTGGTGGAACAAAGCAGATGAAGTTTCCTTCTGTTAAGTGAAGGATTTTTTCTGATCAAAGGATAAAAAACCTAAATGAATGTGCTGTCTGAGCCTGGTAAGTAGATGGTCAGTGGCAATACTGTCATCATAGACTGATGTGTTGGGTCAATCACAGTATACCTACATGAATGTGAAAGAGAATTCTTAATCTCAACCACATGGACAAATGTAAAGGTCAATGTGTTGAACACAAGTAATAAGTGAGGAAGTAGGGGATGTTCTTGACTCTGGCATCAAGCCACAGGCTCCATCACTTCAGTTTGGCATTGATTCCTCACACTTAAATAGAGTCTGCAAACTTTTAAAGGAAATAGAAACTTCAAAGTTCTCCAAGATTAAATCTATATACCTCACCCTCTTCCCACAGATTCCGAGCATTCTGGTTTGAGAAATAGTAGTTAAGTCCATGGGTTTCAGCACCAGACTGAGATTCAAGTTATCAATGTGACTTAGTAACTGAATGGCTTACAGCAAGTTAATTATGTATTCTAAACATTGGTCTCTTCATGTGTAAAACAGATTAAAGCAAAACAACTAAAAAAAAAAAAAAAAAAAAAAAGCCTGTCCCTACATGAAATGAGCCACTCAAAAAAAAAAAAAAAAAAAAAATATATAATTC
>SJYX01007569.1:381341-392447 GCA_006410675.1 Oreotragus oreotragus
AAAAAAAAAAAAAAAAAAAAAACCTATATAATTCCAACTTGTATGAGGTATCTGAAAGTCGCTCAGTTGTGTCTGACTCTTTGTGACCCCATGGACTATATAGTCTATGGAATTCTCCAGGCCAGTACTGGAGTGGGTAGCTGTTCCCTTCTCCAGGGGATCTTCCCATCCCAGGGATCAAAGCCAGGTCTCCCGCACTGTGGGAGATTCTTTTACCAGCTGAGCAACCAGGGAAGCCCATGAGGTATCTGAAGTAGTCAAATACAGAAAATAGAATGCTGGTTAATAGGCACTGGGAAGGGGACTGGAGAGTTGTTTAGTATGAGTTACAGTTTTACAAGATGAAAATGTTCCAGAGATCTGTTATACAACAATAAAAATATTCCTACCACTCTTAAACTGTACACGTACATTACAGTGGCTCAGCTGGCATATGTGGCTCAGTTGGTAAAGAATCCACCTGCAATGTGGGAGGCATGGGTTTGATCCCTGGGTTGGGAAGATTCCCCGGAGGAGGGAAAGGCTACCCACTCCAGTATTCTGGTCTGGAGAATTCCTTGACTGTATAGTCCATGGGGTCACGAAGAGTCAGACACGACTGAGCAACTCACTCACTACATTATAGTTAAGATAGTAAATTTTATATGCTATGTGATTTTGTAAAACACACACACACAATTAACAAGAACAACAACAACAAAAAACCTGCCTTATAGGATTATAGTGAAGATTCAAATTTTATAGATAGATGCAAGTACTCAGAAGAGTCAGGGCTTTTTATAAAAGGGGGCTAGTATTCTTTTTTCAGTGAGATAATCAACATTATTAAAGATACCAAGCACACAGACATTTCTACCTACTCAGTGAATGATTTCCTTCTCACTGTGTTAGTCAGTTGTCGATGGTGGGGCATCAGTCAAGAGGATCACTGAACTCATTCAGATGATTCATTCATGCTGCCAACTTTACTGATGATCATGAGTCTTGTGTTTTAGTGAAGCATGAAGCAGTAATCTGGGGAAGCACCGGCCTTCTAAGAAAATTCACTCAGTTATACTTGGTAGCATCCATTCAGGCACTCTGGTAAGTACCGACAGTTCCTAAACACCTCTGAGAGCAGAGTCACACGGATTTTCTTTCTTCTGGAGAAAATAGTCTGGGGGCGTTACCAGACAAGAAGCCAATGTCCATCTCAAACTGATCCCCGTTCTTACCCCCGGGACCCATTTCCTCTCGCTTACTTGATTCGAGTCCCACTGGTCTCTTGGCTATTTCTGAATGAATCCCCAGATCGGCTCATCCCTCAGAGTGTCTGCAGTCGTTCACCGTTCTTCCCTCTGCCCAGAAATACCTCCCTCAACGTGACCACAGGATCACTCCCTTACTTCCTTTGAGTTTTTGTTCCCTTGCCACCTTCTCAGTATATTTCTTTGTGACCACCTGATATGAAAGTACTACCTTCTTCCTCTCCTGAACCAGGGATATTGACTTTTCTCAAAAACACATACTATCCACAGATGAATTACATACTTTAAAACTTTGTTTAGCGTCTAGGTCCTGATAGTAGAGTCAGTATAAGCTCCACAAAGGTTAAAAAAATTCTGTTTTGTTCACCACTGTATTTCAGCCTAGAATAGGGTCTGTTACACTGTATGGATATTCAATATTTTTGATTGAATGAATAAATGTATTGGTCAAAGCCTTATTTAATTCAAATAATCGATAATGGCTTAACTAAAAGAATTCTCCTCACAGAGGAAATATCGAAAAAATTTTAGTTAGCAGCCCCATAGCATGCCCTTATAAAAGTCATTTTGCATTAACCTCAAATTCCTTTCCCCTCCAAAGGAAGGGAGAGTGTGTATCTGTCTGCTACTATGTTCCCAATCAGGAGTTTGGGACACACAGAAGCTAATGTACCAATAGTTACTAAAAACAATTTGGAGATTTAGAGGTATAGGTTGATATTTAATAAAATGTTTTGCACAATTGTTCATTTAATATAAATCATCTGTTATTATAGCTAGCTTTATGAAAACACATCTTGTGTTCTTGGCTTAGGCTAGATAAATATTTATAAATATCATTTTCATACTTGAATGTGATACTAATATATTGCTTCTGTTCTGTATTAGGAGAAAACAAAACTTCCAAAAAGGGAGAGTGGGCTAGAAAGAATTTACATCAGGGAAGTAAGCAACCTGGGTTCCAATGCCAGAATTGTCTTCCTCCAGCTCCCAGACCTCAGGCAAGACACAATCTCTCCAGGTTCGGCTGTATAGACTGGTTTACTATAAAAATCTTAACTTATCTGAGCGTCAGCTGTCTCACTGAAATAAACATAATAATCCTTGTTCTACCTATGTCATAATGTTGCCCTGTGGTTTTGAAAATTGAGACTCATAACCCTGGTGACGTGCTGGATGCTGTTCAGTTCAGTTGCTCAGTCATATCCGACTCTTAGCGACCTCATGGACTGCAGCATGCCAGTCTGCACACCCTATCCATCACCAACTCCCAGAGCTTGCTCAAACCCATGTCCATCAAGTCACTGATGCCATACAACCATCTCATTCTCTGTCATCCCCTTCTTCTCCCACCTTCAATCTTTCCCACCATCAGGGTCTTTTCCAATGAGTTCTTTGCATCAGGTGGCCATTGTATTGGCACTTCAGTTTCAGCATCAGTCCTTCCAATGAATATTCAGGACTGATTTCCTTTAGGATGGACGGGTTTGATCTCCCTGCAATCCAGGAACTCTCAAGAGTCTTCTCCAACACCACAGTTCAAAAACATCAATTCTGCGGTGCTTTTTCTTTATAGTCCAACTCTCACATCCATGTGTGACTACTAGAAAAATCATAGCTTTGACTAGACGGACTTTTGTTGGCAAAGTAATGTCTCTACTTTTTAATATGCTGTCTAGGTTGGTCATAACTTTTCTTCCAAGGAGCAAGTGTCTTCTAATTTCATGGCTGCAGTCACCATCTGGAGTGATTTTGCAGCCCCCCAAAATAAAAGTCTGTCACTGTTTCCATTGTTTCCCCATCTATTTTCCATGAAGTGTAGGTGACTCAAAAACTGTATTTTAATTTTCAGCTTATATATATATTTATATGGTTGTATACTTGGGAGGAAAAAGTATAAGTAGCATGTTCAAGTTAAATTTGTATGGATAATATTACTTTAAGATGAAATGAATTTCAAAAGTAAATTAAGTTTAAATGCAAAATATTAAACAAGTAACATAGGTAATACATAAATATGGTACAACTCTGAATGTGATTTATAAATAACTGGGTGTGGGAGAGTCTTGTGAGAATCATTTGTGATAATATGTGAATGTTCTTTTCAAAGTTAAGTGTCAATCATACTAAGATAGTATTAGTACTAAATAAATGTAAATGAAATAAAGTATTAGAATAATCATTCTGGTAAGAGTTATCTTCCTATTTTTTGAGCACTTGCTGTGTTCTTGGTACTCAATAAAAAAACTAGGCACAATGATTATTCTGGTAAGAGTTATCTTCTTTTTTTGTGTGCACCTGTTATGTTCTTGGAACTCAATTAAAAACTAGGCATTTTACCCCTACAGACAAATCTGCTGGAATCTGGGGCCTATCACGGTCATTTGTCTTCCCACATCACGTATCCAGGCCATAAATCCAGTTCTGCTGATGCTGGACTGTACTCTAGCACAGTTACAACTTCGGAAATCACATCCAGAATTTAAGCAACATTTTTTTCAAAAAGCAAAGGCAAACCCTGTAAGTGAAGAAGCCACTCTTTTTTACATGTTCTTCATGTCTCAGTATGAGTACTTTGAAAAATAAAATTGGACCCTCTTTGATCAATGCTGAATAATAAAAACACAGCATTGCCAAACTCTATAACTGTGATAGTGGGTCTTCCACAGAAAGGACTCAAAGAATCTGCACCTCATAAAGCCATATACTTTAATGAAGGGGTATAAAATGTATATAATCTGTATAAAAATGTGAGTGTGTAGAAGATAGTGTAGATGACCCAGGAGTGCTTGCTGTTTGCCGTGCTTCCCTTCACAGATTCCATACCAGATATGTGCATCACTCAGATCAATATATTCATTCTAGTCTGTTCTCAGCCACTTACTGGCTTTTCTGCATTCACTTATCTAGTTCCTCTTAATTTTTCTCAGATAAGTCAGAAATTCATCTTATCTGTTCTGAAAATAGACACGGTCTAACTGCTACTGGTTTTCGCCCATTAGATCATAAACTCCACGGAAAGTCAGAAACTATCCTGCTTCATTTACTGTCACGTCCACAGTACCTGGCATACAGCAAATTCTTCACAAATAGTGAAGGGATACACTGATGAAAAGATGTATTTATGGAGCACCTGTTACATCACAACAGGTGCTCCAAAAATACACTAGGATCTCTGGTGGCTAAGATGGTAAAGAGTCTGTCTGCAGTGCAGGAGACTTAGGTCCGATTCCTGGGTTGGGAAGATCCCCTGGAGAAGGCAATGGCTTGCCTGGAGAATCCCGTGGACAGAGGAGCCCGGCTGGCTACAGTCCACGGGGTTGCAAAGAGTCGGACATGACTGAACCATTAACACTCACACTGTTCTATTTCAGTTACTATGTAATGTTCATTGCTGCTTAAGTACTGAGCAAAGGAGAAAAGAAAAGATATAAGCATCTGAATGCAGAGTTCCAAAGAATAGCAAGAAGAGATAAGAAAGCCTTCTTCAACAATCAATGCAAACAGATAGAGGAAAACAACAGAATGGGAAAGACTCGAGATCTCTTTGGAACATTTCATGCAAACATGGGCTCGATAAAGGATAGAAATGGTATGGACCTAACAGAAGCAGAAGATATTAAGAAGAGGTGGCAAGAATACACAGAAGAACTGTACAGAAAAGATCTTCACGACCCAGATAATCATGAGGATGTGATCACTAATCTAGAGCCAGACATCTTGGAATGTGAAGTCAAGTGGGCCTTAGAAAGCATCACTACGAACAAAGCTAGTGGAGGTGATGGACTTCCAGTTGAGCTGTTTCAAATCCTGGAAGATGATGCTGTGAAAGTGCTGCAATCAATATGCCAGCAAATTTGGAAAACTCAGCAGTGGCCACAGGACTGGAAAAGGTCAGTTTTCATTCCAATCCCAAAGAAAGGCAATGCCAAAGAATGCTCAAACTACCGCACAATTGCACTCATCTCACACGCTAGTAAAGTAATGCTCAAAATTCTCCAAGCCAGGCTTCAGCAATATGTGAACCGTGAACTCCCTGATGTTCAAGCTGGTTTTAGAACAGGCAGAGGAACCAGAGATCAAATTGCCAACATCCGCTGGATCATGGAAAAAGCAAGAGAGTTCCAGAAAAACATCTATTTCTGCTTTATTGACTATGCCAAAGCCTTTGACTGTGTGGATCACAATAAACTGTGGAAAATTCTGAAAGAGATGGGAATACCAGACCACCTAACCTGCCTCTTGAGAAATCTGTATGCAGGTCAGGAAGCAACAGTTAGAACTGGACATGGAACAACAGACTGGTTCCAAATAGGAAAAGGAGTACGTCAAGGCTGTATATTGTCTCCCTGCTTATTTAACTTATATGCAGAGTACATCATGAGAAACGCTGGACTGGAAGAAACACAAGCTGGAATCAAGATTGCCGGGAGAAATATCAATAACCTCAGATATGCTGATGACACCACCCTTATGGCAGAAAGTGAGGAGGAGCTAAAAAGCCTCTTGATGAAAGTGAAGGAGGAGAGCGAAAAAGTTGGCTTAAAGCTCAACATTCAGAAAACGAAGATCATGGCATCCGGTCCCATCACTTCATGGGAAATAGATGGGGAAACAGTGGAAACAGTGTCAGACTTTATTTTTTTGGGCTCCAAAATCACTGCAGATGGTGACTGCAGCCATGAAATTAAAAGACGCTTACTCCTTGGAAGAAAAGTTATGACCAACCTGGATAGTATATTCAAAAGCAGAGACATTACTTTGCCGACTAAGGTCCGCCTAGTCAAGGCTATGGTTTTTCCTGTGGTCATGTATGGATGTGAAAGTTGGACTGTGAAGAAAGCTGAGCGCCGAAGAATCGATGCTTTTGAACTGTGGTGTTGGAGAAGACTCTTGAGAGTCCCTTGGACTGCAAGGAGATCCAACCAGTCCATTCTGAAGGAGATCAACCCTGGGATTTCTTTGGAAGGACTGATGCTAAAGCTGAAACTCCATTACTTTGGCCACCTTATGTGAAGAGTTGACTCATTGGAAAAGACTCTGAAGCTGGGAGGGATTAGGGGCAGGAGGAGAAGGGGACGACCGAGGATGAGATGGCTGGATGGTATCACGGACTTGATGGACGTGAGTCTGAGTGAACTCCAGGAGATGGTGATGGACAGGGAGGCCTGGCGTGCTGCGATTCATGGGGTCGCAAAGAGTCGGACAGGACTGAGAGACTGAACTGAACTGAAGTACTGAGCATAATAAAATAAATTTTAAAACTTTACAAACTTTAAAGTCCCTTTTAATGTGGAGTGTTTAAAAGCATTTTTAGTTAATCTTTTAAAATCAGTCATTTATTCACACATAGTTTTAAATCAGAACGATTAGATAAATTCTCAATCAGAGATTTTATCAAGTTGTATTTACTATTTAAAAAGATAGAATTTTACACTGCTATGGTAACAAAATGTGCTTGTATAATGCATGCAGGTAGCTCCAGGAAATGATGGTTCCTTATAACATCGCCAGTGAGCTACTTTCTCTGATGCTCTTCTGTCTATGAAACAATCCGGAGTATTATGTTAGCATAAATAACTTTTCCCATGACCTAAACACTTTTACTCCAAATCCATGAGAACATGGGACACTATATGGCATTCTCCTGGACAACTGCCATTGCCCCACTGTACTCTAAACATTGTAAATCCCTCTCCTGGACCAAGGGTGTTATATACCAAACATGGTTTCTTCCACAGAGAACTCTGTTTTTGGTGAACTGTTTTCGCATAATGGCTAACAAAATATGCACAAATGCTAGTGATCAACGTGTTGATAAAAAGCAAAGAAAGTGTCCATGGAGTTTTAGGGGTTCATCCAACAATGTGGTGGGGAGTTAAAGTCCAGTCAGCATTTTGAGGTCAGAGACTGAAGTTGTTCAACATTTTATCTCCAGTGCTAAGCTTTATTTCTTGTCTAAAGTCACCATCTCATAAATGTTTGATGAATGAATAAAGGGAATAAATAAATATATAAGGTAGGACGGGCTATTCAGTATAAAGAATCTGAAGCCCTCTCTTTTTAAAGACAGGATAGTCAAGGAAAGTTCTACCATATATATATATATATATATATATATGCATATGACTCAGATCTTTAAGGAGACAGATTACGATCTGCAGAAAGGAGAAAGTAGGACAAGAGATGACAGTGATATAAGAAATGAAGGGACAAGGAAGTTTTGGGTTATCTAATTTTAATCATCACGATGCCTATGATTTCCTTGCTCCTTGATGTTTCACTGAATCTTTTTACAGTTCCTTCCCTTGCTATTATGATTCTTTCCTGCATTCAAGGGCTCTTCCCAAGGGGGCTGACATCAGCGAGGTCTCTGTGATGTTCTAGGGACTAGCAAGTCTACTGGGTAGGAGAGAGCATCTTTCTCTCCTTCAGCAATGCCCCAAAGCTGAGCCTGAAGGTGTGCCCTCATTGGTCTGCTAACACAAGTCAAGCGTTCCTCAGCAAAGATTCAGGCTTGGCTTTGTTCCCTTAGCTATTAAGCTCCATTCCCACAGAATTACAACATGTCTGAGGTTTCTAAAACCCTTTGTGTGGATCTCGCAGTTATCGTGCTGGATCCAAATTTCAACCTCGGTTAAACAGTTCTCAAATCCTTTCCAACCCTGCCCCTGGCAGTGAAGGCTCAAGAACACATAATAAAGGAGGGGATAAGAAAAATATCTATAGCTTAGTGATCACTTATTATGGGCCAATCACTGTGCTAAACTCAGAATGCAGCATCTTCTCACCATAAGCTCCACCTGCTAGCTACAATGACTACTCCCATCACCTCTGCTTCACGGATGAAATAAAGAAACTTGTTTAAGTTACACAAGCACTAGGAATTAAAGCCAGATCTGAGACTCCGGCAGTCAATTTTTGCAGTTTTCAAGGGCAAGGGCAAACAACATTAGAAGTACATAAACAAGCTTAATAATGTGAGAGCTGTCAAGCCAGCACGTAAACAGATACTACAGTTTGCACACCCTAGAAGGAAGAGGGCAGTGGGTCATCTTCTTCGTGCACTTGGGTAGCAGTATCTTCCCTGGTTTAGGAAGATCCCTTGGAGGAGGGCATGGCAACCGCCTGGACAGAAGAGACTGGTGGGCTACAGTCTATAGAGTCACAAAGAGTCAGACACGACTTAAGTGACTTAGCATACATGCATATCAAGGTAGATCAGGACATGTGGTCATATATCTATGTAAACTGAAAATGTATTCATACATCTATAAATTTCTCTTTTCTAAAAAAAATCAAAATACATATCAAAATTATCTGGCAATTGTCAGGCATCAGTGTGGGAGGGCCATTGAGGGAGTCATTTGCTCCAGGTCATGAAACTTGGAGAAAGGGCTTCTGATAACTGTATTAGGCATGTGTACTGTGCTAAAAGGGAATCCTTAAGCCACAAAATAAAACCTTCTAAGACAGAGCAGAGGCTGGAGAAAAGGGGCTGAGGAATGTTTCTTCTTAAAGACCCACGGGAATATGAAGTCACTGAGTGCTACTTAATCACTGAAGCAATTTTTTATGCTTATGTTTTGGTCTTTGATTCCATTCAGTCTAGCACCAATCGAATTCTTAAAAAAGGGTGCTAAATCTGGCAGTTTCACATTTTCCCTTCTCTTCATCTTTAACTATAGGGTCCTCATCTCCCTTCTTCATTCCATCCTATCTCAGTGTTAGAGAAGACTCTTATACTGTTTAGGGAATGTTCTATCTACAATCAATGTGTTCACTTATTCAGCCAACCTGTAGTCTGTGCCTAGGTCTAAGCCACTCTTCAAGAGCTAGGAGGGATTCTCTACTGTATAAGAGAAGAATTCTGCTCAGAAGGAACCAACAAAAACGATAACAAAGCACCTAATTGGGGCTCAGTTTGCACATCCAAGTTAAAAATTCTGATATGCTGGGAAGATTGAGCATTGAGGGAGTACTTTTATGAGGTCTTAGTAGCCATCTGGAATAAAATGGACTTTGGAAATGATGGTGAGACCCTAGTGTGTTGAGTTTATGGCACCCAACCAAGAAGAACACTTTCTTAGACTGTGATCTGATTTCAGAGAAAATATGTCGAGATTTGAAAGCAGGAAGGAATTTTTTTTCTTTTCTTTTTTTTTTTTTTTTGCAGGGAGTAGGGCATATTCCAATTTTTTTGACTGTGATTTATGGACCAGAGTAAGAAAAGAATGCGCCTCACCCTACTCTTCCCCAACTCCTCATCCCCAGCTCTGTTCCAAGGGAAGGAAGTACCATAGCAAGGGTATCAGGGGTCAGCATTTGAGACTATGAGTATGAATAGTTCTCCTTGATAGACAAATGTAAGATTAATGGAAACAGATAAAAGAATAACACCCAGGGTGGTCCCAGGATGATTGGATAGGCTGCCTAGGAGAATGCACATTACTGGGAATTCTGCCATAGGGAGGGAGGACCTGAGGGGAGAGGCATGCCAGCTATTTTTTCAAGTGAGGGCTTAGAGTCCAACATTAGTTTAATTTCCATTGCTGTTCTTAACTGTGTTCCTTAATAGTTCCCCTCCAGCTTGCTATGGCATGAATAAAATGAGCCCCAAGAGCTGAAACAATGCAAAAATAAATAAAAGCTATAAAATAAGAATAAACAACATGCTATAGAAGCTATTATCTTGCCAGCATTTTCAATTTCTCTCTCCTAATGTCCCCCTAAAACTCTTGTAGTGGTTTCCTATAAGAAAACTAACTTTCCAAAAGCATATTTATTCCCAACTAGATTAGAACTGATTTTCACATTTGTTTTGATTTCACAGTTATGATCAGGAGTTAGAAACTTCCCTTCAGCCTTAGACTTCTTCCATCAATGGTCCAAATAGTCTATCTCTCCTTCTGCTCACTGCCAACTTAAAAAAAAAAAAAAAAAGACTGCTTCTCTTTCTTCACTATCTACTTTTTCCTTAACTTCTTGCAGTCTGAGTTCTTGGGACCACTGCTGTTACAGAGCTGCCTCCTTTTTTCAGATCCTTGTTCTTTCTCAGATCTCTCATATTTTTTTTTTTAAATAATTGCTACTGTTATTCATAATATGTGCCATAGAGAAATGCTCCTATTTGGGGGAACACCTCCTTCTGTGCTTCTGGGTTGATACATACTGCTTTAGATTGTCAAAATAACCCTTTGTTATCCTCTCTCATTACACAAAAAAGTCACATGCAAAGAGGCTGCACAGTTCATCAGCAGTGCTGGACTGAAGATTGGAGTGAAGATTTGTCTAACTCCAGATCCTTGACCCTCTCCACGCTTCCACTGTGCTCAGACAGGAATGTTGTGTATGTGGTTCACAACAATATTGTTGCAACCTCGGAAGTTGGGCTGGCCAGGTCAAAATTACAAAGAGAAAAAATTAGTATCTAATGGAACAGACGGTGAACTTCGCCAGTTCTCCCTGGGAGGAAGGACTCTCTGCCCATCTGGTTTGGAAGCTTCCAAAGGCCCTGCCATGGACAGAACACTGCAGCAGGGATTCTCCTAGTCTGTTTGGGAAAAGGTCCTGTTGGATTGTTCCTCAGTTCTTTACGGGGGCCTTTCGAAAATTCCTTAAGACTTGGTTCTTTTTTTTTTTTAAAGCAGTTACAGCATGCTTTTATTTATTTATTTATTTTTAGAGCTTCCATTTTACTTTATTTTACTTTACGGTACTCTATTGGTTTTGGCATACATTGACATGAATCTGCCATGGGTGTACACGAACTCCCAAGCATGAACCCCCCTCCCACCTCCCAACCCACATCATCCCTCCGGATCATCCCCATACACCAGCCCCAAGCATCCTGCATCCT
>SJYX01007569.1:392537-415392 GCA_006410675.1 Oreotragus oreotragus
CAAACATGAACCCCCCTCCCACCTCCCACCCCACATCATCCCTCCGGATCATCCCCATACACCAGCCCCAAGCATCCTGCATCCTGCATTGAACATAGACTGGCGATTCATTTCTTACTTGATAGTACACATATTTCAATGCTATTCTCCCAAATCATCCCACCCTCTTCCTCTCCCTCTCCCTCTCCCTCTCCCTCTCCCTCAGAACTCCAGCACAAGCCTCCCTCACCAAGAAACCTTGACAAGCCACAGATACAACCCCACCCACAGTGAGGAAACTCCATAATAAAGAGAACACCACAAATTCCCAGAATATAGAAAGGCCACCCCAAACGCAGCAATATAACCAAGATGAAGAGACAGAGGAATACTCAGCAGGTAAAGGAACAGGAGAAATGTCCATCAAACCAAACAAAGGAAGACTTGGTTCTTAACGAGCGGAGCCAGATGGAGGCGCCTGCCTTGGAGAGGGTCATGGCTCTGCTCTAGGCTTCGTCTGGGTCTTTGTTCTAGCTGCCTCAGATAGGAGCAGTCCTCTGGCTGTGTCGCAGTCCCTTAAACATTTGACTCATGTGTTAGCAGGCTCCGTCTCTGACCTGCTGCAGCAGCCAGAGTCTACTTTCAAGGATTTGCCTCTTCCTCCCCAGCCATAAGGCCCCCTCAGAAGCTTTCCCCTCCAAAGCTGCCCCTTCCTAGATTTTACCTGTTACTAGGTCCTGCCCTAGATTCTGGGTTACATTCCTCTCCTTCTGACGTCTTTCCCTGTCTTGTCTCCCTGTTTTTATTTCTTAACATGGATGCTTCTCAAGGTTCCATTCTCTTTCTCTCTCTCTTCCTTACCCTCTCCAACAGGCATGTATGTTCCCACATCTACAATACCCACTCTGCGTGAGCAGCTCCTGATCTTTCTCTTTAGCACCCACCCTGCTTTCCACAACAGTAGAGGAACCTCTCTGCAGGTTTTTCAGGAAGAGTATAGCTTTTCTCATTTGCTGCCCAGCAGCCAGGGCACAACTGGAACACAGCTCAGTGTTCAGCACATGTTTTTTGAGTAAAAAAATGAATGAGTCGCCTCCTATATCCGCTAATTACCTTTCCCAAGGAGCATGTCCATTTCCAAAGTGTCAATACCATCTCCATGTCAATTTGTTGAACAAACAAATGAATGAGTTTAAAACAAAACTTTTTTTTTTCTGCCTTCCCCCTGCTTGCTGTGCCCTGAAATCAGTTTTAGATTCAGAGTGAATGAGTTTGAAACTGTGATCAATATATTAATAAGATGAAGTCTCAGGCAAATCACTTAGCTTTCCTGAGCCATCTCCTTAAGAAACAAACAAAAAAACAAACAAATATCACAGAGAATAATGATCACTCTACTTGTATATTATGAAAATTAAATAGCACCTGTAAAATATCTCAGTGCCAGCCATATCCATCCTTATCAGCTCTAATCTCTAACTTTCCTAAAAGTACATTAATTATCTCACTTAAACCTCACAGATATCACATGAGATAAATACTTTTATCTCTATTTTATGAATGAGGTGATGAGAAAACAGAGGGACAGAATGTGATTACTTGCACAATCAGACCAAAAGCAAGTCCCCAAGGCCCATAAAATAACCATCCGCCTCTTAGCTTATAAGCTAAGAGGCAGGATTCAGACCTTATAAAAAATGATAAATCAAATGGCTCCAAATAAAATGAGCCTTTAGAAAGTGATCACTAAATACTGAAGAAATAAATATACTTACTTTTGGAAATCTGACTTCTCAGTTTGGTGGTAAGTTATTTCAGGGAAAAGCTTGTGAATGCTCCCATCATACTAAGTGAAATATATATCTTTGACTTAAAAATTATGGCCTAATAAAGAAAACATACTTGTTGATCCTTTTCCAAAAAACATGAGGGAGTGGATGCTGCACAAAATAGGGATTTTAAGATAAGGAGAAATGAGAAAGAAAAATATTTCTGAGCAAACATGCTCCAATGAAAGTTGTATGAGTCAACATCCTAGAAACCAAGTTATAATTTCTTCATCAGAAGAGGGAATATATGATTGAGAAATCTGTTCTGCCAATTGGGGTTGAAGCAGTTGCACTTGATGAAAAAGAAATCATCAGAAATGGTTTGATGTTTTCTATAAGAAGCTAGAGAGTGCATTATAATTCCAGTTGTGGATAGAAATGTAATGCATTTTAAACAGGGTGGAAAGGGTGAATAATTGTTTTGTCAGTTTGGTGGAGTGGAATTTTGTCATCTCAATAACTATAAACCTAATTGAAGTAGAGCAGGAAGGCATATCAGAAATTGGGGGATGTAAAATCAAATGGAGGAAAGCAGATTGACTGCTTACATGAGAAATTAATATTGCAAATTGCTGAGACAGAGTTTTAGATTAAATGGGGAACAGAAATAATAATTAGAAGAGAGGTACCTGACTCAAAAAACAAGAAGAACTGCTCAAATACAGCAGGTTGGTGAAAACCTTAAAAAAAATAATTCTGAAGTGAACAATTTGTTTTATGAAAATGATAATAACACACAAAATATAATTGCTTAATTAGAATTATATTACTTAATTAAGATCACATCCTTGCAGTGATAGATATGGTATAACCTGAAAAGTATGATTGGAAACCAAAAACAAGTGGAGAAATAAAATTTCTAAGTGGAAATACAAAGATTTGCTCTCTGTGGCAAGGGATAGTAATAAAGGTGAAAGACATGTTTTATGGGCTCTGCAAAAGCTCACAACTCTACTTAAAAGTAAAGTTTCTAGAGGAATAGCTAAACTGTGGCCTTTCTCCAACAGCTCTTTTTTCTGTTAGATGATGAGAGACTAGAAACTCAAGATTAATTTGAAAGACACTTGTAGAATCGTGTGATCATTAAACTTCTGGTAAGAATAAGAACAGACGAAAATGACATGAAAGACTGTGACATTTAAAAAACTGACAATGGGGAAATGCCTTTTCAGATTCTAAGTTTACCTAAATGAAAATTAGGTGAACAAAATATTGAGTGATGTGGTTGCTTATATAGACATAATTGTTTCAAAAAAACTGAAGTTTTTATTGGGTACATCAAGGATACCCAACTTATTGGAGACATCTTTGCAAATAACAAGGACAGCAACTTGGGGAGAGTCACTTAATCGAACTCTACCTTAGTATCCTTACTCTTGTAATTAAGCATTTTTGTTTGTTTGTTTTTCTAACTTCTATGATATACACTATCTTTTCTTCTGATGTTAACATTGGATGTTCATAGACTAACACAAATACCTAATACAGAAATTATAGGTAAACCAGAGTGCTGCAAGGATCAAATATGCTTAGGCATTTGAGAATTAAACTCTTGGATCTGTCCTTTAGATAGTGTAATAATTAGGTTTGAAATACATGCTAGACATATGGGTTTTAGGATGCTACTGGAACAACAGAAATTCTGATGAACAGGGTTAGACATAGTACTGTGTCAAAGGCTTGAGTTAACTCAAGCGATCATGAGATTAATTCTCGGAAATCATGCCCTTGACTTCTGCAATGTAATTCTAAGAAAGTCAGTTGTTCAAGAAGGTACAAAATGATCATCTCAGAAAGTGCTTAAGAAATAGGAAGAGTAGAGGGAAGAGTCTAAGATTTGAAATTAAGCCACATATTTAAAAAAGAAGTCATAATTTTATTGTGCATTAACACCTGTCATAAGTAGACTTCATAAGTTTATATAGTTTTGACCTGGAGGATTTAAAAACCACTTCAATTTAGTTAAGAGTCTGCCAGGTCTGCCATGCACATTATAGATTCGAGTGTATTTAAATACCATGAAAATGTACTGTTACGTAAGAAAGGTTTAGCTCCTTCTGTGCTCTGAGGCAACTCTTTCTCATTGGTTAGTCAGACACAGACCAGGTGTTATCAAACAGAACTATGACATCTTTGATATCTGCAATGCTCACTGGTTCCACAAAGTTAGGGAAGGAATCAATAATAACATGGAAGCTTGTGGAAAGAGCTATAATGTGGAAGAGTCTGTGGTAAGAATCATAAGACCTATTTCTTTACTGAGCTCTACTACCAATGGTTAATAGTGAGGCTAAAACATGCCTCTTATATTCTCCCTTCATTTTGAATAGGATGCTGTGCTTTGCTGTGCTTAGTTGCTCAGTTGTGTCCGACTCTTTGTGACCCCATGGACTGTAGCCTGCCAGGCTCCTTTGTCCATGGGGATTCTCTAGGCAAGAATACTGGAGTGGGTTGCCATGCCCTCCTCCAGGGGATCTTCCCAACCACCTAGGGACTGAACCCAGGTCTCCCGCATTGTAGGCAGATTACTTACTATATGAATCACCAGGGAAGCTCTTGAATAGGATAAAATGATACAATCTTTGCTTTTTCTTTAAAACTGTATCAGTTCAGTTCAGTTCAGTCGCTCAGTCCTGTCCGACTCTGGGACCCCATGAATTGCAGCATGCCAGGCCTCCCTGTCCATCACCGTCTCCCGGAGGTCACTCAGACTCATGTCCATCGAGTCCGTGATGCCATCCAGCCATCTCATCCTCGGTCGTCCCCTTCTCCTCCTGCCCCCAATCCCTCCTGGCATCAGAGTCTTTTCCAATGAGTCAACTCTTTGCATTAGGTGGCCAAAGTACTGGAGTTTCAGCTTTAGCATCATTCCTTCCAAACAACACCCAGGGCTGATCTCCTTCAGAATGGACTGGTTGGATCTCCTTGAAGTCCAAGGGACTCTCAAGAGTCTTCTCCAACACCACAGTTCAAAAGCATCAATTCTTCAGCATTCAGCTTTCTTCACAGTCCAACTCTCACATCCATACATGACCACAGGAAAAACCATAGCCTTAACCAGATGGACCTTTGTTGGCAAAGTAATGTCTCTGCTTTTCAATATGCTATCTTGGTTGGTCATAAATTTTCTTCCAAGGAGTAAGCATCTTTTAATTTCATGGCTGCAATCACCATCTGCAGTGATTTTGGAGCCCCCCAAAAGAAAGTCTGACACTGTTTCCACTGTTTCCCATCTATTTCCCATGAAGTGATGGGACCGGATGTCATGATCTTTGTTTTCTGAATGTTGAGCTTTAAGCCAACTTTTTCACTCTCCTCTTTCGCTTTCATCAAGAGGGTTTTTAGTTCCNCCAAAAGAAAGTCTGACACTGTTTCCACTGTTTCCCATCTATTTCCCATGAAGTGATGGGACCGGATGTCATGATCTTTGTTTTCTGAATGTTGAGCTTTAAGCCAACTTTTTCACTCTCCTCTTTCGCTTTCATCAAGAGGGTTTTTAGTTCCTCTTCACTTTCTGCCATAAGGGTGGTGTCATCTGCATATTTGAGGTTATTGATATTTCTCCCGTCAATCTTGATTTCAGCTTGTGTTTCTTCCAGCCCAGCGTTTCTCATGATGTACTCTGCATATAAGTTAAATAAGCAGGGTGACAATATACAGCCTTGACGTACTCCCTTTCCTATTTGGAACCAGTCTGTTGTTCCATGTCCAGTTCTATCTGTTGCTTCCTGACCTGCATATAGGTTTCTCTAGAGGCAGGTCAGGTGGTCTGGCATTCCCATCTCTTTCAGAACTGTCCACTGTATAGACAGATGGAAAAGGCTGGGAATCCAAATGGCTGCAGTTTAATGGATTCCAATGTATTTCATACAGATTTGGGAAATCCGTCAACTAGGTAGCCCAGAAAATACAGACTACCACATATGCACTACATTGGATATGGGATCTCAGGATCAAAACTAAAATAATAATAACAAATTCCAGGTTTATTTATGGGAGAGTGGGAGTAATATTTCCCCCCTACTTCTTTCTCAGACCAGGTTTTGGCATCCTGGAAAATTCTACTGAAAGATAGATAAAATCATGTCTCATAATTTTTTCCCCTTCAAACTCGATAGATACGCCTATATTTATATTCTTATTATATTTTTCTTGAAACATCTTGTCACCATTCAGAATTTTCTTTCAATCATCTTTTAACTTCTAGTTTCTCTTATTTTTGAATTTTGTATACATTATTTTTCCCTCTAAGAGGATAATAAAAATGTTTTCTTTCCTTCTCTCAGTCCCTTTCTCTTTCTTTCCTTCCTTCCTAATAAAAGAATTTGGGGGTTCAGGTACATTTGCTATTCTTAATAGAATGAAAGGGTGCATGGATTCTGGCAAAGAAGAAAGCAGACCACACCCCAAAGCAGAAGAGAGCATTTTCTGAACTCGTCCATCTCTCTGGCACTTGCATGTCCTCCCACACTTACTCACTGCTTAGCATGTGTGATCATAGTACCAACTGCAGAGATAGCTCCTCTTTGATTTCTCTTCTTTAATGCATTTCATTCCTAGGACCAGGAGGGATGCATTGGTATGAGTATTACTCCTTCAAAGAACAGGAAATATAGTTTGCCTCTCTCTAGTATCTGCCTGCTCCACGTTAAAAAATTCCAGGATAAAACTTTCCTTGAAGCTGATCCCTAATAATACCATTCTTAAAAGCAATTCTCTGGCAGAGATCTCTCACCTGTTCACAAGCATCATCCCCCTCCTAGACTCAAACTGTCATTTAAAAATAACTATAGGGCAATGGCATGCAGAGCGCATCGACCTACCTTTACTAGAACACAAGGAGGTATATAAAGTGGAAGTACATCCAGTGTTTTGAATTTTTTAAAACACAGAGTGTTTTGATCATTTGCCCTATGACTGGACTGTGGGACCAGCTACTGGTTTACAGTGATGAAGCCTGTTTGATTGAAAACCATAAAACTTAATGAGAATGCTGGCCTCTCAGAATCAAAGCATGTGGCTGCTTCAGAAAGGCTTCAACGGCTTGGACAGAGAAAGATTCTTAAATTTGTCCTGCTTTTGATCATCTGATTTTGGAGGCTTTGCCAAACTTTCCTTAAGGGAATGGTGGGAAGAGAGAACAAATAATAACTAAGCAGGCAGATAGGAATCTTTTTCAATCCACATTTTGTCTTAGATTTAGGAGTATTCTGTTTGCTGTTTTGTTCTGTTTTGTTTTTGATCAGGGAGGAGGTAGTCGAAGAAAAATCTTATCTTTTCTTATCTTTTGAAGATAATGAAGGTCACTCTGAGTGATCTGTTAGAACCTTTTTGGCTAGAGGACTTTAAGAATAGGACTTTCAGATAGCTTTGTGAGAAAAATGCTTATTTGCATTTGTTACCAAGGCCACAAGAAGGATTTTACCTGGGAACTTAAACCTTATTGTAAAGGGACCTCAAAGTATACAAAGCTTAATCCCCTCATTTCAGTTCTGTTCAGTTCAGTTGCTCAGTCCTGGCTGACTCTTTGTGACCCCATGGATGGCAGCATGCCAGGCCTCCCTGTTCATCACTAACTCCTGGAGTTTACTCAAACTCATGTCCATTGAGTCAGTGATGCCATCCAACCATCTCATTCTCTGTCATCCCCTTCTCCTGCCTTAAATCTTTTCCAGCATCAGGGTCTTTTCCAAAGAGTCAGTTCTTCTCATCAGGTGGCCAAAGTACTGGAGCTTCATCATCAGTCCTTCCAAAGAACACTGAGGACTAATTTCCTTTAGGATGGACTGGTTGGATTTTCTTGCAGTCCAAGGGACTCTCAAGAGTCTTCTCCAACACCACAGTTCAAAACCATCAATTCTTTTGTGCTCAGCTTTCTTTATAATCCAGCTCTCACATCCATACATGACTACTGGAAAAACCATAGTCTTGACTAGATGGACCTTTGTTGGCAAAATAATGTCTCTGCTTTCTAATAAGCTGTCTAGGTTGGTCATAGCTTTTCTTTCAAGGAGCAAGCATCTTTCATTTTCATAGCTGCACTCACCATTTGTAGTGATTTTGGAGTGCCCCCAAAATAAATTCTGTCATTGTTTCCACTGCCTCCCCATCTATTTAACATGAAGTGATGGGACCAGATACCACGATCTTAGTTTTCTGAATGCTGAGTTCACTCAGTTGTGTCTGACTCTTTGCGACCCCATGGACTGGAGCAGTGCAGACCTTCCTGTCCATCATCAACTCCCAGAGCTTACTCAAACTCATGTCCATCGAGTTGGTGATGCCATCCAACTATCTTATCCTCTGTCATACCCTTCCTCCTGACTTCAATCTTTCTCAGCCTCAGGGTCTTTTCCAATGTGTCAGTTCTTCCCATCAGGTAGCCAAATATTGGAGTTTCAGCTTCAGCGTTAGTCCTTCCAATGAATATTCAGGACTGATTTCCTTTAGGATGGACTGGTTGGATCTCCTTGCAGCCCAAGGGACTCTCAAGAGTCTTCTCCAACACCACAGTTCAAAAGCATCAATTCTTCGGTGCTCAGCTTTCTTTATAGTCCAACTCTCACATCTGTACATGATTATTGGAAAAACCACAGCTTTGACTAGACAGACCTTTGTTGGCAAAGTCTCTGCTTTTTAATAAACTGTCTAGGTTGGTCATAACTTTTCTTTCAAGGAACAAGCATCTTTTTATTTCATGGCTGCTGTCACCATTTGTAGTGATTTTGGAGCCCCCCAAAATAAAGCCTCTCACTGTTTCCATTGTTTCTCCATCTATTTGCCATGAAGTGATGGGATCACATGCCATGATATTAGTTTTCTGAATGTTGAGTTTTAAGCCAACTTTTACACTCTCCTCTTTCACTTTCAACAATAGGTTCTTTAGTTGTTCTTCACTTTCAGCCATAAGAGTGGTGTCATCTGCATATCTGAGATATTATTGATATTATTTATATTTCTCCCAGCAATTTTGATTACAGCTTGTGCTTTATCCAGTCTGGCATTTTGCATGATGTACTCCGTATATAAGTTAAATAAGCAGGGTGACAATATATGCCTTGACGTACTCCTTTACCAATTTGTAACCAGTCTGTTTCATGTCCGGTTCTAATTGTTGCTTCTTGACCTGCATACAGATTTCTCAGGAGGCAGGTCAGGTGGTCTGATATTCCCATCTCTTTAAGATGTTCCACAGTTTGTTGTGATCCACACAGTCAAAGGCTTTGGCATAGTCAATAAAGAGGAGTAGATGTTTTTCTGGAACTCTCTTGCTTTTTTGGTCATCCAACAGATGTTGGCAATTTGATTTCTGGTTCCTCTGGGTTTTCTAAATCCAGTTTGAACATCTGGAAGTTCATGGTTCACATACTGTTGAAGCCTGGCTAGGAGAATTTTGAGCATTAATTTGCTAGTGTGTGAGACGAGTGCAATCCCCTCTCTTAACAGATGAAAACCATGGTGCTCAAGAGCTTAGCTGGTTTGATTGCTTTGTTTGTGTAGAAATATATAGACATGTCTTGTGTTGGTATTTTTTTACTTTTGTCTCCCAAACTCATCAAGTCACCTTGATTCTGCCTTCAAGTGCCCTCTGGATTGTTTCTTCCTTTCTGTTCTTCTCTTGCCCAAGATTGATCTTGAACATCTCTCTCGATCTGTTTCAGTTTTCTCTTTTTTTCAACTGGAGCCTTAGTGTCTTTTGATCATTTGTATTAAATCCTGGCCCAATCACAGACTTTCCAAGAAGTATCCATAGCACTCTATAACACATAGCAGTCTTTGTTAAAGTGTTTGTATCAGCTTTGATTTATGTCATTGAGTGTTCTGCCTATGTTTTCTTCTAAGAGTTTTATAGTTTTTGGTCTTACATTTAGGTCTTTAATCCATTTTGAGTTTATCTTTGTGTATGGTGTTAGGAAGTATTCTAATATCATTCTTTTACATGTAGTTGTCCAGTTTTTCCCCAAAACAGCAAAATTCTATAAAGCATTTATCCTTCAGTAAAAATAAATAAATTTTAAAAAAAGTCCTTGCATCAGGTGCATCTTTATTACTTTAAATGTTTGTTAAATGAATGAAAAGTTGTGGGGATCAGGATCTGCAGCATAGTAAACTCTCAGGTGATTCTTAATACACAAAAGTCTCAACCACTGGAGCAGTCATATCTTGTCATCAATTTATCCATTTTCAGCATTATTTCCTCCAAATTATATCCAGCACCAGTGTTCCATGTATCCTTTCCTGAGTCACACTGATGGACCCTAGACATCCCCTACATGTTTGCATATTCTTTTACAACCATACCATTTCTCCAAATTCTCCTCTGTCTCAAACTTTGTATCTCACATCCTATTCACTTGCAGATATATTATTTTTCTTTGAAAGCAAAGGGCAAATAGTATCTCCCTGGGAGTCTGTTTTTTGACATTTCTTGATGCCCCTCTCTACATCATATTGCCATAGAATGCAGTACAAAGCTTTGTTGTAGAAATTATCTCGCTTGATTGTAATTATAATGAAACAACTAAAGGGTTATAGAGCACCAACTATGCCACAGGCTCTAGCACTAAGAAAGTCATAATCCTTGCCAGCAAACGAGCAGAACAGTCGTCCCCTAGCTTTTCTCAACTAGAAAAGTCATCTGAACCACAGAACATAGAAAATTAGCTGAGTAACTACTTTCTCAATTCTCCCAATGATGATCCATAACTGGCATTATTATATAACAATGGATGCCTTAGAGCCTTAGGGCTTAACATTCTTGAGAAACCCTAGTTGATTGAACACCAATACAATTATAGTAGCAATACTACGATAGAGATGAGCTCAGGATGAGGCAGAAAAGCAGAATAAGGTGACCTAATTAGTTATGTGCTTCCTTCATCTGTACGGCATCTTATTCTCTTTCTCTCTCTCTCTCTTTTTTTAATCTTCACTTGGCATCTTGCACAGGCTCATTTCATGGAGGTCATTTGATACATTTTGTTGCTGTTATCAAATTACAGCAATGAAATTCATTTTTATGGTTGTGTGTCTTCAGAATTCAGACAAGGTGATGTAAATCATTCATATTTGTAAACCCAGAATCTACTCAGGGCTAGAGACACAGCTGTTTCTCACTGAGGGCTTGGTGAATAAATGCACACATTTTAAAGGGTTGTTACTCAATTATACGTATAACTACAACACTTAAAGAAAAACAAGCTTGAATGTAAAAATTTTTCCTATTACTTAAACTTCACTTCAGGATATTTCACTTCAAATTTAATTATTAATACTCCCTATGTTGTGTGCATTTTCAAGATAGAAAGAATGAATTGCATTAAAAGTGCAAGTAAAGTTGTATAAAGTGAAAAAAGGCTGCATTTTCCTGAATGGGGGGATGAAATTAAGTGGAAGTATTTTCAGGGTTATTCTAATCTAATAAAGCCAAAGAGATTTAGTTTTAATGCATTTTCAAGAACAAATAGCTTCTAATTACACACTGGGTTTAGAGGAAGATAGTGGGGGAGGATTTAAAGTGCCATAAAATTCTGGTGTCTTAAAGAAATTTTGAGGAGGTCTGTGATACTTTCTTTTCTGACCACAGAGTATGTAGCTAGCTCACTTCAAAGTTATTTTTTCTATAAGTATTGCATAAGCACACACTTCACTTCTTGGGATTAATTGTTTTTCCATTAATGTCACTTAAAGGCATCTCTGTTCACTTAATCACCAAGAAAATTTTGGGCTCTGTGTCCTTCAGTTTAGAGTGGTGTCATGCTTCTTACTTTCCCTTCAGTAGTAGTTCCTTGGGGTCCGTCAATCATGTCTGACTCTTCATGACACCATGGATTGCAGCATGCTAGGTTTCCCTGTCTACAACCAACTCCCGAAGCTCACTCAGACTCATAGCCATTGAGTTGGTGGTGCCATCCAACAATCTCATCCTCTGTCGTCCCCTCTTCTCCTGCCTTCAGTCCATCAGGGTCTTTTCCAGTGAGTCAGTTCTTCACAGTAGGTGGTCAAAGTTTTGGAGCTTCTGCTTCAGCATCAGTCCTTCCAATGAATATTCAGAACTGATTTCCTTTAGGATTGACTGGTTGATCTCCTTGCAGTCCAAGGGAGTCTTTAGAGTATTCTCCAACACCACAGGTCAAAAGCATTAATTCTTTGGCACTCAGCTTTTTTTATGGTCCAATTCTCACATCCATACATGACTACTGGAAAAATCATAGGTTTGTCTAGACAGATGTCCTTTTCATTATACGGGACTGGAATGCTAAAGTAGGAAGTCAGCAAAAACCTGGAGTAACAGGCAATTTGGCCTTGGAATGCAGAGTGAAGCAGGGCAAAGACTAATAGAGTTTTGCCAAGAAAATGCACTGGTCATAGCAAACACCCTCTTCCAGCAACACAAGAGAAGACTCTACACATGGACATCACCAGATGGTCAACACCGAAATCAGACTGATTATAATCTATGCAGCCAAAGATGGAGAAGCTCTATACAGTCAACAAAAACAAGACCAGGAGTTGACTGTGGCTCAGATCATGAACTCCTGATTACCAAATTCAGATTTAAATTGAAGAAAGTAGGGAAAACCACTAGACCATTCAGCTATGACCTAAATCAAATCCCTTATGATTATGCAGCGGAAGTGAGAAATAGATATAAGGGCCTAGATCTGATAGATAGAGTGCCTGGTGAACTATGGAATGAGGTTCATGACATTGTACAGGAGACAGGGATCAAGACCATCCCCATGGAAAAGAAATGCAAAAAAGCAAAATGGCTGTCTGGGGAGGCCTTACAAATAGCTGTGAAAAGAAGAGAGGTGAAAAGTTAAGGAGAAAAGGAGAGATATAAGCATCTGAATGCAGAGTTCCAAAGAATAGCAGGAAGAGATAAGAAAGCCTTCTACAGTGATCAATGCAAAGAAATAGAGGAAAAGAACAGAATGGGAAAGACTAGAGATCTCTTCAAGAAAATTAGAGATACCAAGGGAACATTTCATGCAAAGATGGGCTCAATAAAGGACAGAAATGGTATGGACCTAACAGAAGAAAAAAAATATTTAACCACTCAACTAGCCACCTAATTAAGGCAATCAATCATTCATTTTAGTATTCTATATCATAGTGTTCCTAGATTTTCTATCTTCTTGTGTCAACAGCTTAAGTCTCTTGCAGGAAAGAAGATGAAATACAGAAACTGTGCTTTATCCACTGTTTCTTTATATACAGCCCTAGGAGACATGTTCTTCCCAATGAAATTATTATTGATAACATCAATAAAAAGTTCCATTTGAGCCACAGGCAGGGATATTAAGAAAATCACAGTCATATATGAGCAGCAGCCTCATGAATTTTCCTGTTTGGGTCCTATTTCTGGGCCAAGAAGTATAAAACCATTTATCTTCTGTAGCTATACTTCTTACTTACAGTTATAGTCACATACATACAAAAACAGAAATCAAACAAACAAGAAAACTTTTTGAACAATGAAATCCAGATCACTGAAAGCAAAATATGGGAAATTTTGAAATGCTAAATTTACAGTATTAAGACTGAATCTCTCTAACACTATGCTGTTGAAGTCTGTCCTTCAGAGAGCCTCAAATCACATTATGTTATTGATAAAATTTGAGAAATACATGTAAGCCCGACTATCACTTCTCAATGACTGTTTTCTTTAGTCTGACTGACAGCTCTTGAAAACTTTCAAAGAATATAGGTTTATGATAGTCCACTCTATTCCCAGCAGGGTGGGTGTATATTTCTCACTAGACTAAGAGGAATACTTTTAACATCTCTTCTGTTTTCTCATGTGTTACGTGATCTTAACAATTTAGATAAACAGGGACTTGGATTTTCTATTTAAAGAACCAGGTTTGTATTTCATACACATCATTTATGACCTTAAATGCATTTTAATTTTTTCCTGCCAGTTGTATTGTTCTTTGTACTTTTCTTTGAAATTAATCAGGATTATCCTGAATATAATTTCTCATGAAACATTACTATCATCCTTTTTATTAAAGTTTTTTTGTGTATCAGTGATATAAAAATAAATACTCTATGCAAATGTGATTTAGTATTAGTAAATACAGTTGACTTTCCCTGATTCTTATTGTAGTACAACTATTTCATTAACAAACTCAATTTTTTAAAATCTGTACTTATTTTTAAATGCAGTGGAAAGCTCAGAAAATTCATTATGTCTCCTCTTAATCTATACATATTTATAAAATAGGGAGTTGTATCACTGTCAATCTCCCCATCCTCTATACCAAGATGTATGTTAGTTTAAAATCTGCACATAATACTTGAATGAAGATAATCCCAAAGTAATTTTAGTCATTCTTAGCCTCAGATACTACATGGTTCTAGTTGGTTATAATTGTGGGGAAAATGATAAGACTTAGTGTGGTAAACTATATAACTTTATGTTCCAGTTGATCCTGAGACTACATTTTTCCTTTATCATCCACTCAAAATTTTCATCACATTCAATGCTTACTTCTGCTGCCCAGGTTATTTTCTTAATGGGTTGTTCCCGAGTGTCTAAAGTCCTAATATGGGTGCTAGTTGCTTAGTCAAGTGTGAGTCTTTGCAACTCCTGGAGTTTTAGCTTTAGCATCAAATGAATAGTAAAGTGAAATATTATCTGGCTAGAAAAAATGAACATATTGATTACTGTCAAGGTCATTTTATATGAGTATAATCATATCTTATTGCTATATCTGTGTTACATTAGAACAGATAAAATAAATATTGGATGGGATGTAATTCTAAATATATTTAAAATAATTTTCACTCTTAAAATCATATATTGAGATAATAATATTGTGCCTTCAGCAAAATATATAATTTTCATATGGAGAAAATCAGAATTAAGTGTGGAAATATATAGGGAAATCTGGACAAGCTTGAGTCTAAGACTGGTTAACTTCTTTTTTATTGAAAAGTTGAAAGGAGATTATAAGTAAATAGAATATAATTTTAGAGAATAAGTTTTAGACAAAATTTCTATAAGTTATAGCTTAACTTAAAATCCTACATGAACTTAGAAGTCTATCAAACTCTCTTGAGTTTCTTTGTTACTCTGGAAACTGGATCAATATTTTTGCCCGTATGCCTAAAACAGCTTTCTAACAAAATAAAAGGAACAAGATACACTTTTCTATAGTTAGCTTAGAAATATTTGCGCCTCCAAAATCAGAATTAAGTTTTATAAGTAATACTCTTCAGTTATTAGACTTTGCAATACAACTTTGTGACGAGTATAATAAGAATATTCATACATCTTGCCATAGAGTATACTTTTACTATTAACAATTTATTTGTGTTTAGATGTAGAAAGCAGCATGGCTGGCTAACTAGCAATAGCCATGGTATATTGTATGTTTACAACTTTTTGGAAACATTCCATCTAATGTGTGCAGGTATGTTCCTCCACGTTTATGTCTGAGTAAACATACCTTTCAAAAGCATTTTTTTCCCTCTCAGATCTTATTTCTCTAGGGTCTTCTAGTCACCCCATCTTGACTTGTGTCAAACAGACCTTTTTGTTTAAATATTAAAGTGAAAAAGTACTAAGCTGAAAGAAAAAGAAAAACCAGATATTAAAATATTCCTTTATCTTCTTCCCTAATGAGGGAGATGAGGAACATTATCTGACAATTATCTGATGACAATTAAATGATTAGAAGTATAGGAAGAACTAGCAGACTATTTAGACTTGGATATCCCTTTGAAAGATTTGTTCTTCTTTTCTTGCTATACCATGATGTGAGAAAATTAAGTAACTTGAAAAGTAAACATAAGTTACTGTTTATTTTTTGGAGGAAAGACTGTGCTATTCACTGGACTACCTGTTTGGAAGACAATAAAAATGACTTGACTTCAAGGTGCAACTTACCATCAAAAGAGGGGGTCAAATATATTTTGTCTGATTCTTACTGATGATCAGGTGCATCCCTCCTTTCATCATTGTTAAATATAAACAAAAGGGATTGGATATCTGCATATTGTCTTTATAAGAAAGATATTGGAAATGAGATTTACAGATACATTTAATTCATAGTCATGTATACATAAATATGTGTAGAATCCTGGAACGATTCATTTTTCCTTTAATTCTAAAAGCTTTTGATAACTAAATACAGTGACAGTGAACAAGGTATATATTCAGAAAGTCTTAAGTGCTATCTCAAAATGAATTTTAATAGACTATTATACCTTCCCCAAAATATAATCTCATAAAATGTTGACAGAATATTTTTTATTATTCTTAGTTTTTATTCTAATATCACTTGTGATTCAAGAATTTTGACTGAGGTTGAGTCTACCCATAGCTACAAAAGTGGGTAAGTAAAACTTTCCTGGCCAATCATGGATATTCAGAGATTTTACAAGCCTCTGCTCTCTTTTATTGGTTAAAGAATAATTGCCTTGTCCAAGTCAGATTGAAAGATACTTAATAAAAGAATTTGGTTAGAATCACTGAGACAGAAAATCTTCATTTCCTTTGGAACAGTTAACTATAAAAGTAATATACATTTTGAGTTGCTGAGGGCTATTGAGTAGGAAGGCTTACATGACATGAATCTACTCAGAGGAATCATGAAACAGGAAATATAGAGAGATTCAGTTGACTGTGTTGAGCTTCAGCTTTAATCCAAATGAAAATGCCAATCAGCAAATGAAATTTTAAATTTTCAAAGGCTATCATACCCATTATTGCTTAAACCAATTTGAGTTGATTTTTTCAATCACAAGGAAGCAAGGAACCATGAATAATGAGATGATGAAATAATAATTAATGAAACAAAATTATTAATATATATCATTATAATGATGAAATAATGCTAAGTAAGACTCCATTACAATACTATTAACTGTATTAATTTCCTAAGAAATTAATTATCTTTTAAAATATTTAGAAAACATCAGGAATAAAAAGTTGATACTTAATAGAAGATATTTCTACAATGCACAACCTGTCTCTTATACACATCTAGATGTGTATAAGAGACAGGTATTAAGACTGAATCTCTCTAACACTATGCTGTTGAAGTCTGTCCTTCAGAGAGCCTCAAATCACATTATGTTATTGATAAAATTTGAGAAATACATGTAAGCCCGACTATCACTTCTCAATGACTGTTTTCTTTAGTCTGACTGACAGCTCTTGAAAACTTTCAAAGAATATAGGTTTATGATAGTCCACTCTATTCCCAGCAGGGTGGGTGTATATTTCTCACTAGACTAAGAGGAATACTTTTAACATCTCTTCTGTTTTCTCATGTGTTACGTGATCTTAACAATTTAGATAAACAGGGACTTGGATTTTCTATTTAAAGAACCAGGTTTGTATTTCATACACATCATTTATGACCTTAAATGCATTTTAATTTTTTCCTGCCAGTTGTATTGTTCTTTGTACTTTTCTTTGAAATTAATCAGGATTATCCTGAATATAATTTCTCATGAAACATTACTATCATCCTTTTTATTAAAGTTTTTTTGTGTATCAGTGATATAAAAATAAATACTCTATGCAAATGTGATTTAGTATTAGTAAATACAGTTGACTTTCCCTGATTCTTATTGTAGTACAACTATTTCATTAACAAACTCAATTTTTTAAAATCTGTACTTATTTTTAAATGCAGTGGAAAGCTCAGAAAATTCATTATGTCTCCTCTTAATCTATACATATTTATAAAATAGGGAGTTGTATCACTGTCAGTCTCCCCATCCTCTATACCAAGATGTATGTTAGTTTAAAATCTGCACATAATACTTGAATGAAGATAATCCCAAAGTAATTTTAGTCATTCTTAGCCTCAGATACTACATGGTTCTAGTTGGTTATAATTGTGGGGAAAATGATAAGACTTAGTGTGGTAAACTATATAACTTTATGTTCCAGTTGATCCTGAGACTACATTTTTCCTTTATCATCCACTCAAAATTTTCATCACATTCAATGCTTACTTCTGCTGCCCAGGTTATTTTCTTAATGGGTTGTTCCCGAGTGTCTAAAGTCCTAATATGGGTGCTAGTTGCTTAGTCAAGTGTGAGTCTTTGCAACTCCTGGAGTTTTAGCTTTAGCATCAAATGAATAGTAAAGTGAAATATTATCTGGCTAGAAAAAATGAACATATTGATTACTGTCAAGGTCATTTTATATGAGTATAATCATATCTTATTGCTATATCTGTGTTACATTAGAACAGATAAAATAAATATTGGATGGGATGTAATTCTAAATATATTTAAAATAATTTTCACTCTTAAAATCATATATTGAGATAATAATATTGTGCCTTCAGCAAAATATATAATTTTCATATGGAGAAAATCAGAATTAAGTGTGGAAATATATAGGGAAATCTGGACAAGCTTGAGTCTAAGACTGGTTAACTTCTTTTTTATTGAAAAGTTGAAAGGAGATTATAAGTAAATAGAATATAATTTTAGAGAATAAGTTTTAGACAAAATTTCTATAAGTTATAGCTTAACTTAAAATCCTACATGAACTTAGAAGTCTATCAAACTCTCTTGAGTTTCTTTGTTACTCTGGAAACTGGATCAATATTTTCGCCCGTATGCCTAAAACAGCTTTCTAACAAAATTAAAGGAACAAGATACACTTTTCTATAGTTAGCTTAGAAATATTTGCGCCTCTAAAATCAGAATTAAGTTTTATAAGTAATACTCTTCAGTTATTAGACTTTGCAATACAACTTTGTGACGAGTATAATAAGAATATTCATACATCTTGCCATAGAGTATACTTTTACTATTAACAATTTATTTGTGTTTAGATGTAGAAAGCAGCATGGCTGGCTAACTAGCAACAGCCATGGTATATTGTATGTTTACAACATTTTGGAAACATTCCATCTAATGTGTGCAGGTATGTTCCTCCACGTTTATGTCTGAGTAAACATACCTTTCAAAAGCATTTTTTTCCCTCTCAGATCTTATTTCTCTAGGGTCTTCTAGTCACCCCATCTTGACTTGTGTCAAACAGACCTTTTTGTTTAAATATTAAAGTGAAAAAGTACTAAGCTGAAAGAAAAAGAAAAACCAGATATTAAAATATTCCTTTATCTTCTTCCCTAATGAGGGAGATGAGGAACATTATCTGACAATTATCTGATGACAATTAAATGATTAGAAGTATAGGAAGAACTAGCAGACTATTTAGACTTGGATATCCCTTTGAAAGATTTGTTCTTCTTTTCTTGCTATACCATGATGTGAGAAAATTAAGTAACTTGAAAAGTAAACATAAGTTACTGTTTATTTTTTGGAGGAAAGACTGTGCTATTCACTGGACTACCTGTTTGGAAGACATAATAAAAATGACTTGACTTCAAGGTGGAACTTACCATCAAAAGAGGGGGTCAAATATATTTTGTCTGATTCTTAGTGATGATCAGGTGCATCCCTACTTTCATCATTGTTATAATAAACAAAAGGGATTGGATATCTGCATATTGTCTTTATAAGAAAGATATTGNTATTCACTGGACTACCTGTTTGGAAGACAATAAAAATGACTTGACTTCAAGGTGCAACTTACCATCAAAAGAGGGGGTCAAATATATTTTGTCTGATTCTTACTGATGATCAGGTGCATCCCTCCTTTCATCATTGTTAAATATAAACAAAAGGGATTGGATATCTGCATATTGTCTTTATAAGAAAGATATTGGAAATGAGATTTACAGATACATTTAATTCATAGTCATGTATACATAAATATGTGTAGAATCCTGGAACGATTCATTTTTCCTTTAATTCTAAAAGCTTTTGATAACTAAATACAGTGACAGTGAACAAGGTATATATTCAGAAAGTCTTAAGTGCTATCTCAAAATGAATTTTAATAGACTATTATACCTTCCCCAAAATATAATCTCATAAAATGTTGACAGAATATTTTTTATTATTCTTAGTTTTTATTCTAATATCACTTGTGATTCAAGAATTTTGACTGAGGTTGAGTCTACCCATAGCTACAAAAGTGGGTAAGTAAAACTTTCCTGGCCAATCATGGATATTCAGAGATTTTACAAGCCTCTGCTCTCTTTTATTGGTTAAAGAATAATTGCCTTGTCCAAGTCAGATTGAAAGATACTTAATAAAAGAATTTGGTTAGAATCACTGAGACANCTCGATGGACGTGAGTCTGAGTGAACTCCGGGAGATGGTGATGAACAGGGAGGCCTGGCATGCTGCGATCATGGGGTGGCAAAGAGTCGGACACGACTGAGCGACTGAAATGAACTGAACTGAACTGACTAGACAGAGATTTGTGAGCAAAGAAATGTTTCTGCTTTTTAATATGTTGTCTAGGTTGGTCATAGCTTTTCTTTCAAGGAGCAGGAATCTTTTAATTTCATGGCTGCAGTCACTGTGCCCATTTATTTTGGAGCCCAAGAAAAGAAAGTCTGTCACTACTTCCATTGTTTCCCTATCTATTTGCCACTAAGTGATGGGACCAGAAGCCATGATCTTCATTTTTTGCATATTGACTTTTAAGCCAGCTTTTCCACTCTCTTCTATCACCCTCATCAAGAGGCTCTTTAGTTCCTCTGCTTTCTGCCATAAGGCTGGTGTCATCTGCATATCTGAGGTTATTGATATTTCTTCCAGTAATCTTGATTGCAGCTTGTGCTTCATCCAACCCAGCATTTCGCATGATGTACTCTGCATTTAAGTTAAATAAGCAGGGTGTCAGTGTACTGCTTTTACGTACTACTTTTCCAATTTGGAACCAGTCCACTATTCCATATCTGGTTCTAAATGTTGCTTTTTGAACTGCATATAGGTTTCTTAGGAGGCAGGTAAGGGGGTCTGGTATTTGCGTATTTTGAATAATTTTCCACAGTTTATTGTGATCCACACAGTCAAAGGCTTTGGCATAGTCAATGAAGAAGAAGTAGATGTTCTTGTGGAATTCTGGGTTTTTTTTTTTTTTTGGTTTGTTTGTTTTTTCTATGATCCAACAGATGTTGGCAATTATATTTCTGGTTTCTCTGGGTTTTCTANTCTCTCTCTCTCTCTCTTTTTTTTTTTTATTTTTGTAAAAAAGATGCACTAATTTTCATTTAATTTTTGACTAAGCCTTTTACCAACTCTTTGTTGGCATATTTCTGATGTCTCTTTGTGATGTTCTTTTATCTAAACATTATTCCACTCAGCTTTTAATCTTTCAAACCTATTCTACCAACACTGTCTCTTTTAATCTTCTTTCAGTGTCCCTTTTTGTATAGCTCTTGATCTTCTGGCTTAGTTTCCCACTTTATCAAAAATGACTCACCATCCTGCTTTGTTTTATGATTAAGAATCTTAGATGAAAATGATTTTATAATAACTAGAAGAAAGTTGTCAATGGTATAAAACTTTTTAATGACATGCTAATTCATTAGCTTAATGTCAGATTCAATTTAGCTAGGAGGTGTTCCCCTATGTTGATTGAAATATTTCACGTGAATTGCAAACCTACAGCATTCATGTACTGCCTTCCACAGAAGAAATAAAGTTCCTCAAATGCACAGAATAGATGGTGAGCAGTACAGTTAATTGGGGAAGGCAATGGCACCCCACCCCAGTACTCTTGCCTGGAAAATCCAATGGACGGAGTAGCCTGGTGGGCTGCAGTCCATGGGGTCGCTAACAGTCGGACAGACTGAGCGACTTCACTTTCCCTTTTCTCTTTCATGCATTGGAGAAGGAAATGGCAACCCACTCCAGTAAAGTTCCTCAAATGCACAGAATAGATGGTGAGCAGTACAGTTAATTGGGGAAGGCAATGGCACCCCACCCCAGTACTCTTGCCTGGAAAATCCAATGGACGGAGTAGCCTGGTGGGCTGCAGTCCATGGGGTCGCTAACAGTCGGACAGACTGAGCGACTTCACTTTCACTTTTCTCTTTCATGCACTGGAGAAGGAAATGGCAACCCACTCCAGTATTCTTGCCTGGAGAATCCCAGGAATGGGGGAGCCTGGTGGGCTGCCGTCTATGGGGTCACACAGAGTCGGACACGACTGAGGTGACTTAGCAGCAGCAGCAGCAGCAGCAGCAGTCCAGTTAATAGTTGTCTGTAGTGTGAACAAATGGAAGGGACTATTTTCCTTGTACTCATTAAACTTAGTTTTTATTTCTTTTACAGTAGTGTACATATGTATTTGACTCTGTCAATAGCTTTAATGGCAATTTTTTCAAAAGCATTTCATAAATGTAGGGAACAATATTGCTAAATTATAGTAATTGAAGGTAATATTAAACTGAAAATCATTTGAGATACAAGTTGCCTCAACGGTAAAGGATCTGCCTGCAGTGCAAGAGATGCAAGAGACTCAGGTTCAATTCCTGGGTTGGGAAGATCCCCTGGAGTAGGAAATGGCAACCCACTCCAGCATTCTTGCCTGGAGAATCCCATGGACAGAGGAACTCTGTGAGCTACACTCCATGGGGTCGCAAAGAGTCAGACATGACTGTGCAACTAAATAACAAACCTCAAACATTGCTACAAACAGAGAGAGCTAATAAGCCACAAAATGTTAAAATAAACATTGCAAAAATGTGTAAACTTAAGTTACCTTTTTGGCATTAAATGTTTTGAAACTCAAGACCAAAAACTAGACTATCAAACAAGCAGTCATATATTTTTTCTTAAATTATATTATAGATATAATTACAATTACATACAATTTATTGTATTTAAATATTTCTTAAATACAATTTCTTAAATTGTATTATAGATATAATGTGTGTAAATAAGTATAATTATACATGTATGTATAATTATATTAGTGGGGTTTTTTTTGTTAACCACTATTCAGTTCAGTTCAGTTCAGTTCAGTCGCTCAGTCGTGTCCGACTCTTTGCGACCCCATGAATCACAGCACGCCAGGCCTCCCTGTCCATCACCATCTCCGGGAGTTCACTCAGACTCACGTCCATCGAGTCCGTGATGCCATCCAGCCATCTCATCCTCAGTCGTCCCCTTCTCCTCCCGCCCCCAATCCCTCCCAGCATCAG
>SJYX01007569.1:417268-427398 GCA_006410675.1 Oreotragus oreotragus
AAGAAGCCCTGAGGGTGGGGAGGCTGCTCTTCCGTTCCCCCCAAACTGACCTCGGGAACCAGCCCCATCGCCCAGGCCCCTGGGGCCTGGCGTGGGACCGTCACAGGCAGGAGGGGGGACGCCCATGACCCCTGAGGCACCCCAGCCCTGGCCGGGTTAGCCCTGCAGTGTGCCCGCCGGCCGCCCACCCGCAGCTGCCTCTGGGCTGGGCTCCTGGGCTGGCTGCTGACAGGGCCCCAGTGGCCCTCTGCCCGCCTGGGCTGCGGGAGGACACCCCGCTGCCCTCTCTCTTGGCGGCGGGGGAGTCAGAGAGTCCGCTGAACTGGTTTAGAGCGGGGCTGAGCAGCAAGCCTGGCAGTCTGTGCAGCAGTCAGGGCAGGGCACCTCCTTTCGGGCCCCTTCAGCGCCCACCGTTTGAGCACAGAGCTCCGTGCTCGTGGCAGACGGAGGGGAATCTGCTCATTGCTGTATTCCCACAGCTCACCTGGGGCCTGGCCACCTGGTCAGAGCTCAGTAGATATCTGCTGAATTAATGAATGGAACGCCATTAGGTCAGTTCTAGCTTTTGTTTGTGGGTTTGGATGGGATCCCAGAGTTTCACCTGTGACTTTGAGGCCCCTCCCTGAGCCCACCCCCTTTCCTCCTGAATCTATGATCATAATCCATGGCCCACTTTTAGCTGCCAAGACAGTAACAAATGAGCGCCTTCTTTTCCTGTTCACAAGACTTCCTGCAACACGATCACTAAGAGCATTCATCCAGCACCTGCTTGCTCACGAGGAGCAACAGGAAGACCAGCAACAGGGTCCCGAGGTGCTGGCAATCCTGATCGAGTAATCAGTTGGGAGAAAGTTGGTGATTCTGTACCCGCCCCTCCACCCCCCAGCCCTTCTTTCTCTCCCATTCGCAATCCTGACTTATCCACTCAATAACACATTAAACACACCCCCAGGCACTAAGAAAACAGCTGTGCTTCCATGCCATCTGGCTTTCCATGTCTTTTCTTTGACTTTCATATTCACAGGGTCCAGAGAAACACACCCATGTTCACCATGTCGGGCAACAATGCCTGAACACTTTGAAAATACGTAAAGCAAATCTCATTTTTTAAAATGGACTTGGGGAACTCTGAAGAGGAAGCTTGCACACGTAGCACTCGTTGCAGCCTGTATAACCGGCAGGAAGAAGGGAGATAACTATTTTTAACAAGGGAGGACATTAATCTCATGGGGATTTTATTAATATCTCCCGCTTTTTTTTGTGGGGGCAGGGGGCTGCTCCACGCAGCTTGTGGAATCTTAAGACTTGAGCCCAGGCCCTCAGCAGTGAAAACATGGAGTCCTAACCACTGGACTGGATTCCCTGGTAAGTCACCCTTCCTGTTCCAAAGCAGGGAGACCATGTGATTCCTAATGTTTTAAAACAGCTGTTGGAAAACAGAGCCCCTCAAAATTATGACATTTTAGGGAATCCAAAGGCAAGATGGCTTCACCTAATTTTTGGACAAGCACCTGTGCCCTTCTGGAAAAATAGGTGAACATTTAGAGAATTCAGAATTATAACAGCCACCCTGGGGAAACATTGCTTTCGATACGTTCACCTAAAGGGAACTCCTTATGTGCCAGGCTGGTGGCTCCGCTGGTAAAGAATCTGCCTGCAATGCAGGAGACCTAGAGTTGGGAAGATCCTGGGAGAAGGGAATGGCCAGCCCACTCCTCTGTGCTTGCCTGGAAAATACTATGGACAGAGGATCCTGGTGGGCTACAGTCCATGGGGTCACAAAAACACTTTCATTTTTCAAAGGGGCACCCATAAAACAGAATTCCAAACCTTTCAGAGACAACTAAATTCATTCTTCGATTGGTCTGCAGAAGTTTCTAAAAGACAAAAAAAATTTTTTTAAACCCACAGCTTTAAAAGGATTTTTACTACAGGTGACTAAAAAAATCTTTAATGAAAAACTGACCCATCTGCTAGGAAAAATAATTTGGATTTGGGTTTTATACCTGGGACATGGCTAAAATTTTTAAAAACAAAAGCTCTAAGATCTTTATGTCTGCCTGCATATTATGTATGTCTATGTGTGTATGTTACAGGCATGTGATATTTTTGAACCTTCAGATGGTGTTGCCAAAATTAATTGGTAAGGAGCGCTATTTAGTTGGCTTAAAATAAAGTTAAGCATGTATAAATTATACTCTCAGAAATATAGAGACTAACTCACATGCTTTTCCACTTCATGTGATCTGGAATAATGGTTGATAAGTGAAAGCTAGCTTAAGTTGGTTGGTGTAAATAAGAACAGGCATATTTTCAGAATTGTCAATATTGGAAGTAAACATTACTTTACTAGCGTGTGAGATGAGTGCAATTGTGCGGTAGTTTGAGCATTCTTTGGCATTTCCTTTCTTTGGAATTGGAATGAAAACTGACCTTTTCCAGTCCTGTGGGCACTGCTGAGTTTTCCAAATTTGCTGGCATATTGAGTGCAGCACTTTCACGGCATCATCTTTCAGGATTTGAAACAGCTCAACTGGAATTCCATCACCTCCACTAGCTTTGTTCTTAGTGATGCTTTCTAAGGCCCACTTGACTTCACATTCCAAGATGTCTGGCTCTAGATTAGTGATCACATCCTCATGATTATCTGGGTCGTGAAGATCTTTTCTGTACAGTTCTTCTGTGTATTCTTGCCACCTCTTCTTAATATCTTCTGCTTCTGTTAGGTCCATACCATTTCTATCCTTTATCGAGCCCATCTTTGCATGAAATGTTCCCTTGGTATCTCCAATTCTCTTGAAGAGATCTCTAGTCTTTCCCATTCTGTTGTTTTCCTCTATCTCTTTGCATTGATTGCTGAAGAAGGCTTTCTTATCTCTTCTTGCTATTCTTTGGAACTCTGCATTCAGATGCTTATATCTTTTCTTTTCTCCTTTGCTTTTCGCCTCTCTTCTTTTCAGTGCTATTTGTAAGGCTTCTCCAGACAGCCATTTTGCTTTTTTGCATTTCTTTTCCATGGGGATGGTCTTGATCCCTGTCTCCTGTACAATGTCACAAACCTCATTATACTAGATATTATTAACTTACAGTAGTATGTATAATACAAGAATTTCACTTCATATTGTTTGTTTTTGCCTTCACATTTAAAGCTTATTCACATCTTGGCTGAAAATCTCCTGAGTAAATATCTGTGCTGTGTTTTTATATTTAAAGATGAATAAACCAGAGTGGTTTTCTTCCCAGGGCACAGGTAATCTGAAGGGGAAGACAGGCACAGAGTAATAATGCAAATTGTAAACAGTGCTGTTTGGAACAGGGAGAAATAAAATGTTCTGAGAAAATAGCCCAAGGGAAAATCAATTTATAAAATTGATATGACTATACATTTATTGAAGACTGAACAATTATTCAGGTATGATTTATGATGGACTCATGATTGCCTTGATTTCATCAGGCTGGAATCAAGATTGCTGGGAGAAATATCACCAACCTCAGATATGCAGATAACACCACTCTAATGGCAGAAAGTGAAGAGGAGCTAAAGAGCCTCTTGATGAAAGTGAAAGAAGAGAGTGAAAAAGCTGGTCTAATATTCAGAAAACTAATATCATGGCATCTGGTCACATCACCTCATGGCAAATAGAAGGGGGAAAAGTGGTAGCAGTATAGATATAATTTTGTTGGGTTCCAAAATCACTGCAGATGGTGACTGCAGTCATGAAATTAAAAGACACTTGCTCCTGGGAAGAAAAGAAGGGACATCACTTTGCTAACAAAGGTCCATACAGTCAAAGCTATGTCCCAGTAGTCATGTATGGATGGGAGAGTTGGATCATAAAGCAGGCTGAAAGCTGAAGAATTGGTGCTTTTGAATTGTGGTGTTGGAGAAGACTATTGAGAGTCCCTTGGACTGCAAGGATATCAAATTAGTCAGTCTTAAAAGAAATCAATCTTGAATATTCGTTGGAAGGACTGATGCTGAAGCTGAAGCTTTAATACTTTGGCCGCTTGTCGTGAAAAAACCCTCATTGAAAAAGACCCTGATAATGAGAAAGATTAAAGGCAAAAGGAGAAGAGTGAGTCAGAGGGTGAGATGGTTAGATAGCATCACTGATTCAATAAAGATGAATCAGAGCAAACTCTGGGAGATAATAAGGGACAGGGAAGCCTTTACTGGCATGCTGTCATCCATAGGTCACAAGTTTCTTTCCCCCAAAACATAAGTTCAAATTTCTTTTGAGAGGAGAGATTTACAGTAAAATCTGATATGTATCACCAGGCATATTTTGATGTTATAGAATTTTTAAAAGGATAATTTTAGTTACATAAAAACTGACAAATAAAATGAAAGCAGACATAAGCAGATTTGTTTAGAGGCCAGTGCAATGACCTAGGTAAGAGATGATGTAAGTTGCGGTGGAGGGACTAAGATATTTTGAGTTTTATTAATTTAAGAGATTTTTATATTAAAAATATCTTAAGTCCTAATCATTAAATCCTTGAAGACTTGATAAACATATTAATAAGCAAATTATAAGCACTTTACTGCTATAGATATAAGTGAAAATGTGACAGAAATAATTAAAAATAAAACTGGTTCATATTCATAGATTATATTTTAGAGACATAAAATATTTTTATAAAATTTAATAATTTCATAAACTAACCAAAAAAAATCAATTTCCAAAATTCAAGCTAACAACATGTCCTAAAGTAGACACGCTATTGCGATGTAGATGATATGCTTTCTTTATAGTGCCCATTTCAGTAGAGTTTATAATTGACAGTCAATAATATCTTTATATAAGAATATTTGAATACAATGTGAAATTGTCCATTGTCAAATGCAAGAAATGTATTCAATTAATATATCCCATAAACTTTTGGTCTATTTCTCTTTTCTCAAAATTAGGTCAAATATGAATTGCTACAATTATTAAGGAAGCATATTAAATAATAAGATCATATAAAAAAAGGCAACATTATTCTGTTGGCATATTAACATACTTTATATAAGAATATTTGAATACAATGTGAAATTGTCCATTGTCAAATGCAAGAAATGTATTCAATTAATATATCCCATAAACTTTTGGTCTATTTCTCTTTTCTCAAAATTAGGTCAAATATGAATTGCTACAATTATTAAGGAAGCATATTAAATAATAAGATCATTTAAAAAAAGGCAACATTATTCTGTTGGCATATTAACATTCACAGCTTAGTATAAAACAAAGACTAAGAGCATCTTTAACTTTCAAAAACCTGTGCACTTGTAAAATTGTATCACCTAAATGTCATTTTTTTGCTAATATGGAATGAATTAACATTTTTTGTTAATTTGCAACATTTATTTTTCTCCTAGGCTCTTCTCTTTCTAAGATAAAGAAAATAATGACAGGTAAGATATTTCAAAGTAAATATGTGAACACAAAAACATTTTTTTTTATTTCCACAAACTACTATTCTAATGGGAAAATTTTATGACTTTTTAAATTAATATCTTAGAATTAAATGGTTTCTCCCATTTTCAGTAAGGCTTCTCTAACCTGTCATTATTCAAGAAATATGAACCAGGAACTTTTATTAATTTTTAGCCTTATATCAAAAAACAGCACAGCAGAAATGTAGCTGGTATTGATTTGAAGCTTGAGTGTTAGGAATGATGGGAGTGATGAGAGCATTATTGGAGTTTGCACTTTTTGACAAGAGTTGGTAAAACTTCCTATATTGTTGAAGGAAAAAGGAAATTCTAATTTTTGCTTTTCTATGTGTATATATGTGTGTATGTGTGCACATGTGTGTTTATGTATATTCATATACAGATACATATACATGGGCTTCCTTAGTGGCTCAGATGTTAAAGAATCAGCCTGCAATGCAGGAGACCCAGGTTCAATCCCTGAGTCAGGAAGATCCCCTGGAGAAGGATATGGTATCCCACTCCAGTATTCCTGCCTAGATAATCCCATGGACAGAGGAGCCTGGTGGGCTGCAGTCAGTGGGGTCTCAAAGAGTCAGACAGGATTGAGCGGCTAACACTTTCATTTTTCATAAATATACACATACAAGTTCTTTACCATTAGTGCTCCCTGGCAAGACTTACACACACACACACACACATACACACACACACATATTTGTTTTTTTTGTTTTTTTCTTTTTTACCTGGAAAGTACGGTAGCTATGCTGGAGAAGAAAATGTAGCTCCTTTTACCTTTTGTACTCCTGTTCCCCTTGATACATTCTACTTTATGCTTTTTTTTGGTTCCTCCACCAAACAGCAAATTCTGAACTAAGGACCCTTTTTTTTTTCCACTAAACACTTGGTATATTGCAGGTTGTAAGTAATTTTGAAAGTTATTGAATTATTTCAGTCTTTTAGAGTTTAAATTAATGAAAAACACAAAAGCCAATAAATCCTTCACTGGGAATAAACTCTAAAAATGTTTTATTGTATAAGGGGGGAACATTTCTAAAGTACAGATTTCTTAGATTCATTTTATCATTAATAAATATTCTGGTGTGCTAGTACCTTTGTTTTATTATAATAAGACTATTTGAAACACAAATATTCAGTAACATGAGTTTAAAGAAGTAGGGTCAAATTGAGTTCATTAAATTATAAAGTGTGGGTGTCTACTCGAGAGATGTTAGAAAAGGTTTTATGCAGAAACAACTGTAGGAACAATCTGTGTTCAAAATAGCATCCTTGTTACTTGCCCTGTGGTTCTAGGTATGAAGCATATGGACTCCATTTCTATGTATATTTGAAGGCTATAACTCGAATCAAAATTAAAAGTTCTTCTTCTTACTGTTTATTAGTAACAGTAAAAATAAAGTATGTAATTTTCCTTTAAAATTTTATTTTTTAAGCATAATGTTCATTTGACATCAGATTTCATTTATTATAATCAAAATGGATTATTAATAGTTTAATGTTTAAATAAATTCCTTCAATGGTATATAATATTTGCAATTCTTTTAAAAATAAAGTTTAAAATATGAGTTTAGTAATTTTTGTATAGTTATACTGAGTTATTTCCAATGGTATTCATTTGATGAAAACAATATGCTTTGTAATATCATTTTAAAGATTTAAAGAACTTAAACCTTCAAATATTTTCTCATATTTAACAACAATAAAAACACAATAGCTATAAGACACTAAATATTCAACATTTACATCTTGTCTGCAAACTACATTCATCTCTAATTTACCAAACTGTGAACACTGACTTCTGGTAATTTAATCATATGGAAAACTTGAATACTTTTTTTTTTTTTCAAATTCTGTACAACAGATGGAAATTTGCTTTAATTTAGGTACTCCTCACATCAGACATCGAAAAAAAACCTCACACTTGATGCTCTCATTTAATGGAAGAGAAATTGATGCCTTGGAATGGACTTTCAAACTTCCAAAAACTTTCATTCTTTTATTGATTGTGATGCCAAGGTATCTGACAGAAACAGTGTGGGTGGTAATGGAGAAGAAGACCCTGTAAGGCAATGTTCTAAACTTTCACTTTTAAGATTTCCTTGTACAATTTATCTAGATATATGAGTTTCTTTCCCTTTTGAATTACCATTTTCTAATTTCCTGATGCCTTTTCACTCTTTTCATTTCTCATTTCTTTTGTATTCTGTGCTTTCTCACTCTTAACATCATCCATTAAAATATAAGCATTATTTCCTGATTCTTCAAAAAATTTCCCTAACAATTTTTTCTACTTTCATTAGCTTTCTTATTTCCTATCACAACCCCATGTTAATATGAATTTATTAACACTTCTAAATTTGAATTTTAATGTTGAAGCTTGCCAGAGAAATGTTTTATCTGGGGATGTATTTACTAGGTTCTTGATATATATCACACAGTCATGAAGTTACTTTATGACTTGGTAGGAACCACAAATATTCTAGGAGCTTCCATTATATAAAAATCATTTAATAAACACAGTGCTATGACCTGGATGATTCACTTGGCTGACATGTAAAATCGTATATCTTACACATGGAATTAAAATAAATATTTGGCTGACTATAAAAAAATCTATTCAGTGATACTGATTTATGTAAGAAGAACTCCATTCACACGACAAATACCACATTTTTGTAAACTGCATCACTCTTCCTCTCATTGCCTCAGTCAAAATCTCTTTGTTGTTACAAATAACTATTTCATTTTCCCTCAACCATCGTATCTAAATCATCAGTATTACTACCCCCGCAGCATCCATTACACTGTCAGCTTTTCTCCATCTCATCTGTAACTGCACTGATTCAAGCTGCCACACCATTTTCTCCATCTCATCTGTTACCAAACCCATTCAAGCAAGACATTTACAATACCCTTCTCTTGATTATAACATACTCTCCAAATATCAGGTAGAATTATTTCTCTAAAAGTATAAAATTTAAGAGGGTGCTTAATTCTCAGTTTTCTTCTCAAATGTCATCTCATAGAGGTACTTCCTTTGACTATCCAGTGTAAAAAATAAACTTGTGTCCAACTTTTATTTTTGAATAAATTTATTTGCGTCAAAAGCACATCGTTTCTCAGTCTTATACACCCAGTTTCTACTGTGTCAAAAGAAACAAAACTAAACAATTACCATGAGACCTAGCTACTGTACCCTTGAATTTTTATCCCAGAGGAATGAAAACTTGTGTTCACACAAAAACTTATGCACAAATGTCTGCAGCAGCTTTATCTGTAATGTTCTAGATGGAAGGCAACCCAAATATTCTTCAACAGATAAATGGTTAAACAAAATTCATTTCATCCATACTATGGAATACTATGTAGCAAGAAAAAGGTACAATCACTAATGCACACAACATAGGTGAATCACAAAGACATTATGCCAAATTAAAATAACAATAATAATAATCTCAAAGGTTATCTACAATATGATTTCAGCTCTGACATCTAAAGAACTTGAAAATCATCACCGTCATACTTACAAGCTAAATAAACTGGAAATCAACATTTTTGTTTTCCTTAGATCCGTCAGGGAATTGAGATAGCAGGGCCACTGCGGGGGCCAAATCTGGAGAGATAAGATAATCCAAGAGTCACAGCCAAGATCTGCTTAACTAGAGCAGAGCCACTGAAGCCATACCCTGATTTGAACAATGATATGTTAAGAGTAGCTTCCTTATAGCTCAGTTGGTAAAGAATCTGCCTGCAATGCAGGAGATCCAGGTTCGATTTTGGGGTTGGGAAGATCCCCTGGAGAAGGAAATGGAAACCCACTCCGGTATCCTTGCCTGGAGAATCTCATGGACAGAGGAACCTGAAGAGTTATAGTCCATGGGGTCACAAGAGTTGGACATGACTTAGTGAATAAACCACCACCATGTTAAGTGTGATAAATTGCTAGAGGCTAAATGTGCACTAGACCATTCAGGTGTGACCTAAATCAAACCCCTTATGATTATACAGTGGAAGTGAGAAATAGATTTAAGGGACTAGATCTAATAGAGTACCTGATGAACTATGTGGATGAAAGTGCGTGACACTGTACAGGAGACAGGGATCAAGACCATCCTCAAGAAAAAGAAATGCAAAAAAGCAAAATGGCTGTCTGAGGAGGCCTTACAAACAGTTGTGAAAAGAAGGGAAGTGAAAAGCAAAGGAGAAAAAGAAAGATATACTCATTTGAATGCAGAGTTCCAAAGAACAGCAAGGAGGAATATGAAAGCTTTCCTCAGTGTTCAGTGCAAAGAAATAGAGGAAAACAGAATGGGAAAGACTAGAGATCTCTTGAGGAAAATTAGAGATACCAAGGGAACATTTCATGCAAAGATGGGCACAATACAGGACAGAAATGGTAGGGCCCTAACAGAAGAAGAAGATATTAAGAAAAGGTGTCAAGAATACACAGAAAAACTGTATTGAAAAGATCTTCATGGGCCCCTTCCTCTTCTGGAGAGTCTCCGAGACCAACAGGTCTGTTTCGCCGCACCGGAGACCTTCGCCTCGCCCTGCCAGCTCCTCACCCTCTGGGAGGAACATGGGGCCTTGCTCGCCATGACCAGAGAAAAGCCTGCACCGCAACGAAAACCCAGCACAGCCAAATAAGCCGAGGAGCCCGCGTGGGGAGCCACAGACACGGCCAAGA
>SJYX01007569.1:430863-451514 GCA_006410675.1 Oreotragus oreotragus
ATTTAATTTCTATGCAGAGTACATCATGAGAATCACTGGGCTGGAAGAAGCACAAGTTGGAATCAAGATTGCTGGGAGAAATATCAATAACCTCAGATATGCAGATGACACCACCGTTATGGCAGAAAGTGAAGAGGAACTAAAAAGCCTCTGGATGAAGGTGAAAGAGGAGAGTGAAAAAGTTGGCTTAAAGCTCAACATTCAGAAAACTAATATCATGGCATCCAGTCCCATCACTTCATGGCAAAAAGATGGGGAAACAGTGGAAACAATGGCTGACATTATTTTTCTGGGCTCCAAAGTCACTGCAGATGGTGATTGTAGTCATTAAATTAAAAGATGTTTACTCCTCAGAAGGAAAGTTATGACCAACCTAGAGAGCATGTTAAAAAGCAAAGATATTACTTTGTCAACAAAGGTGCATCTAGTCAAGGCTATGGTTTTTCCAGTGGTCATGTATGGATTGAGAGTTGGACTATAAAGAAAGCTGAGTGCTGAAGAATGGATGCTTTTGAATTGTGGTGTTGGAGAAGACCCTTGAGAGTCCCTTAGGCTGCAAGGGAATTCAACCAGTCCATCCTAAATGAGATTAGTCCTGGGTGTTCATTGGAAGGACTGATGCTGAAGCTGAAGCTCCAGTATTTTGGCCACCTGATACGAAGAGCTGACTCATTGGAAAAAACCCTGATGCTGGGAAAGATTGAGGGCAGGAGGAGAAGGGGATGATAGAGGATGAGATGTTTGAATGGCATCACCGACTCGATGGACATGGGTTTGAGTGAACTCTGGGCGTTGGTGATGGACAGGGAGGCCTGGCGTGCTGTGGTTCATGGGGTCACAACAAATTGGACACTACTGAGTGACTGAACTAAACTTAAGTGAAGTGTGGACTAACTTAAATATGGGTAATTCCTGGAGTTACATTCTTGACTGAAGGAAATGGGAGGCACACTTTCATGAGTTTTACACCCAGGAACTCCACCAGATTCTTACAATAAAAGAGCCAAGATTGGAGGAAGGGATTTGAAATTGCATATCAGTCATTAAACATGTAACTAACTCTCTAATTTTCAAAGTGCAAATAGACAGGGATCTTACCCTTCATACAATGATAATTCTTTTACCATCACAACCCCTTTGGATAAAATTACCTATAAAAACTGCAGTGTCCCCTTTTGAGTATCATAGTTTAATCAATATTGCAAGTATTATAGTATGGATTTCATTTTTATAAGGAGGCAGAAGATAATGACATTCAAAAGTGATGGATGATAGGGCTTAAGAAATTATAGAGACAGTTACTAAAAGAAAATGATCAAATAAAATGTTTGAAAAATATTTTTCAAAAATATTTGAAAAAAAGAACTTTAGTGCACACGTAGAACTTAAACATGATTCTTCTGAGCTCTAGTGTTATTTTTATATTAAGATATCGCTCATATTTAACCATGTGCTGTGCTTAGTCACTCAGTCGTGTCCAGCTCTTTGCGATCCCATGGAGTATAGCCTGCCAGGCTTCTCTGTCCATGGACTTCTCCAGGCAAGAATATTGGAGTGGGTTTTCATACCCTCCTTCAGGGGATCTTCCCAACTCAGGGACTGAACACAGGTCTCCTGCATTCTAGGTGGATTCTTTACCACTGAGCCGCCAGGGAAGCCCTGTGTTTAACCATATGGGCAGTATTTCAGAATCTTCTTCAAACTGGTAAATAGAGTTGTCCTTCAGCATCTTCAGGAGATTGGATCCAGGAACCCTTAAAGATAACAAGCTCTGGATGCAGGGTCAACTGTACGGTTTATTGAATTTTCAGAGGCTATAAGTATACAGTCACTAATCTTTTATGGTTCATTTACTGGGATCCCTGAATCTTACAGAAATGACTCAGTGGCATTGCATTTGTGTATGCATGCATGCATGCTCAGTTGCACCCAACTCTTCATGACCCCATGGATGTAGTATGCCAACTCCAGTCCATGAAATTTTTCAGGCAATAATACTAGAGTGGGTTTCTATTTCCCATTCCAGGGCATCTTTCTGACCCAGGGATTGAAACCATGTTTCCTGCATCTCCTGTACTGGCAGAAGGATTCTTTACCACTTTACCACCTAGGAAGCTGACTCAGTTCAGTTGAGTCACTCATTTGTGTCCGACTCTTTGCAACCCCATGAATTGCAGCATGCCAGGCCTCCCTGTCCATCACCATCTCCCAGAGTGCACTCAGATTCACGTCCATCGGGTCAGTGATGCCATCCAGCCATCTCATCCTCTGTCATCCCCTTCTCCTCCTACCCCCAATCCCTCCCAGCATCAGAGTCTTTTCCGATGAGTCAGCCCTTCGCATGAGGTGGCCAAAGTACTGGAATTTCAGCTTTAGCATCATTCCCTCCAAAGAACATCCAGGGCTGATCTCCTTTAGAATAGAATGGTTGGATCTCCTTGCAGTCTGACTCAGTGGTAGCCAAATATAAATACTTTTATAATATAGCCTCAAGTTACCAATGCTGTCATCCTTTTTACACTGAATGTTCCAGTTACACAGAAAACATTTTCTTTTATGCTCCCAGATATTTGAAAGGTTTTCAAATTGTGTGGAGGAATAAATCTTTCTGACCATGCCATGTGGATAGGAGTAATGATAGTCTGTTACTCAGGCATAATTGGAAGCTGGTAATATTTTCTATATTATATGAATTATTGTAATTAAGCTTGATTATTTTCTTTAAACTGTAACACTATCAAGCACCTATGGGAAAGAAATCTTATTTATCTTCTTACCCCAGGCCCAACAGATTTCTTGGTATATTGCACAGTCCAAATGTTGAATCAATTAACAGATGAGATGTAAAGTCACAAAAAAATCTGTAGTTTTATTTAACTGGCTTTTATCTTGGGTGAGATTAATCTGTATAACATGCCAATCATTTATTTTTATGGCAGCTGTACAGTACTATGCTATTAAGTAATAAGGTAAATGCGCTACAGTTTTTCGGTTGAAAATGCTCTGTAATTGAGCTAGTTTTGCCCATGTCATATATTTTATCATTTCATTACATGTTATCTTTAGAGAAAAGAGACTATACTCATTTTACTACTTGTTTTGATTTTATAAGATAAAGTAGGACTCGATGGTAATATTCCCTGGTCTAAAGACAGGGTAATCTTTAGTAAATGGATCCTGATTTAGCAAAATGCACTCAAATTTTATATGTGACTGCAAACAACAGTCTACATTCCTATGTTAAATCTTTTTTTTTTTTTTTCAAAAAGTAAAGTTGGAAAAGAGAAAAAAAATGAACTATTTTTACTATGAAATTCATATTGGGGAATGAGAGGAATCCATTCATTTGACTGTCTTGAATATTTGCTATCATAAATAATTGATTTGTAGGTCTAAGTGTTACTCGTCTTCTTTTTTAAAAAAATTAAAATTACACAANTTAAATCTTTTTTTTTTTTTTTCAAAAAGTAAAGTTGGAAAAGAGAAAAAAAATGAACTATTTTTACTATGAAATTCATATTGGGGAATGAGAGGAATCCATTCATTTGACTGTCTTGAATATTTGCTATCATAAATAATTGATTTGTAGGTCTAAGTGTTACTCGTCTTCTTTTTTAAAAAAATTAAAATTACACAAAACTATTTAAATAGTACCATTTTTATCATTTAGTGACTTTAACAAGTCTAGAGGCAATTAGTAAATTTCACAAATGCAAAGTTCTCAAGAATATTTTATAGATTTTGGTTTCTACCTACATCTAGAATTTTTTGTGTCTATTTTAATGCTCAATTGGATTATTGAAAGGAATATTCTTTTTCTTTTTCCATTTAATTGTTTTTGTTACTTTGCCAAAAATCAGCTGACTATATTTGTATGGGTCTATGTCTGCTATCTTTATTCTGTTTTTGTCTCATTATTCTGTCTGTTCTTCTGCCATTATCACTGTCTTTATGACTGTAAATTTTTAGTAAGTCTTGAAGACAGGTTGTGCCATTTCTTTGACTTAGCTGTTTTCTTAGTGTTGAATCTGTTGTTCTGGGTCTTTTGATTTTCCATATAAACTCTAGAATCAGATTGGTGATATCCAGCAAATAACTCACGGGGATTTTCCTTGAGATTTTGTCAAATTACAGGTCAAGTTGGGAAGATCTGACATCTTAGCAAAACTGAGTCTTACTCAATACAAGCAGGGAATGTTCTCCATAAATGTGGAATATCTCTTCATTTACTTAGGTCTTAAATTCCTTTCATCAGTTTTATACTTCTCTTTTACAGGTCTTGTATACATATTTTATTTAGTATATTTATACCTAAATATTTTAATTTTGGTTCTAATTTAATGGCACTGTGGTTTTAATTTCCAAATGTTCATTGATGGCATACAGCAAAGCAGTTCATTTCTGTGTATTAACTTTGTATCCTGCACCTTGCTATATCACCTATTAGTTCAAGAATCAATTTTTCTTGTTGCTCTTTTGAATTTTTCTAAAGAGACATTTATGTCTTTTGTAAACAAAGTTTTACTTATTCCTTTCCAATCTGCAAACTTTTATTTCCTTTATATATCTTACTGCATTTGCTAAGACTTCCAGTAAGATGTGGGATAAAAGTGATAAGAAAGAACATCCTTGTCTTATCAATTTTAGAAAGAAGGTATCTGGTTTCTTAAAACTGAGTACACAGTTAGCTATATTTGGTTGCTGTTGTTGGTTTTCTTTATCAACTTGAAGAAATTTCCCTTTACTCCTGGATTACTAAGAGTTGTCATCATGAATGTGTCATGAGTTTGCCAAGTGCTTTGATTTGTTCACTTAGTAATATAATCATTCAATTTTTCTTTAGCTTGTTAAAAAGATTACATTGATTGATTTTCAAATGTTGAAACTGCCTTGCATACATGAAATAAATCTCAGTGATCATGGTATATAATTCTTTTATATATGTTTGCATTCCATTTGCTAAAATTGGAGAGATTTTTACATCTTTGTTTATGAAATATTTTACCCTGTATTTTCCTATTTTGTAATCTCTTTCTCTGGTTTAATGAGTTAGAAAGCTTTCCTTCTGCTTCTATTTTAGGGGAAAAAAAGTAGAGAACTAGTATAATTTCTTCCTTAAATTTTTGAATGTATTCACTTATGGGGAATCTATCTGCAACTGTTCTTTCTGTTTGGGGAGATTATTATTTATTTATTAAATCCCTTTAACAAATAACTATGCTGTGTTCCCAGGTGGTGCCTTTGGTAAACAACCCACCTTCCAATGCAGGAGATACAAGAGGTCAAGTTTCAATTCCTGGGTAAGGAGGTTCCCCTGGAGTAGAAAATGGCAACCTAAGATGTGTATAAGAGTCTTTAGTTTCTTTAGGTAGATATATTCCTAAGTATTTTATTCTTTTCGTTGCAATGGTGAATGGAATTGTTTCCTTAATTTCGTTTTCTACTTTCTCATTATTAGTGTATAGGAATGCAAGGGATTTCTGTGTGTTGATTTTATATCCTGCAACTTTACTATATTCATTGATTAGCTCTAGTAATTTTCTGGTGGAGTCTTTAGGGTTTTCTATGTAGAGGATCATGTCATCTGCAAACAGTGAGAGTTTTACTTCTTCTTTTCCAATTTGGATTCCTTTTATTTCTTTTTCTGCTCTGATTGCTGTGGCCAAAACTTCCAGAACTATGTTGAATAGTAGCGGTGAAAGTGGACATCCTTGTCTTGTTCCTGACTTTAGGGGAAATGCTTTCAATTTTTCACCATTGAGGATAATGTTTGCTGTGGGTTTGTCATATATAGCTTTTATTATGTTGAGGTATGTTCCTTCTGTTCCTGCTTTCTGGAGAGTTTTTATCATAAATGGAGTTTTGGGAGATTATGTCTTTCAATATATTGGTCTGGTATCATCAAAGTTATCAAATTATAAGTATTGAATTGTCCATAATAGTATATTGCTATTTTACTGTGCATGGATGGGATCATTAGCGATCAAAATATTTTCATTTCTGATATTAGTAATATCTTTTTTTCTTAGTTATCTAATGACTAGAAATTTCTTGACTTATTATCTTTTCCAAGAATCAACTTGTTGCTTTGATAACTTTTATATTGATTTCATTTTTTCCATTTCAATAATTTTTAATCTAGTTCTTTTATTCTTCTAGCCACTTTGGATTAAGTTTTCTCTCCTATTTCTAGTTTCCAAATATTCAAAGTTAAATTACAATTTTTAGATTTTTCTTCTTTTGATTCTCTGCATTTCTCTTTTAATTCAAATATGTAATTTTAAAATGTTACCTTGGCATTAGACTTATGGACTCTGAGGGAGAAGGAGAGGGAGAGGGAGAGGGAGGGATGATTTGGGAGAATAGCATTGAAATATGTATACTATCATGTAAGAAATGAATTGCCAGTCTATGTTCAATGCAGGATGCAGGATGCTTGGGGCTGGTGTATGGGGATGATCTGGAGGGAAGATGTTGGGGGGGAGGTGGGAGGAGGGTTCATGTTTGGGAGTTCGTGTAAAAAAATAAATAAATACAAAAAAATTAAAAAAATTAAAAAAAAAAAAGAGAAAAAAAAAAGTTACCTTGGCATTTCTTTGATCCATTTGTTATTTCAAAGTATCTTGTTTAATCTTAAAATATTTGGGAATTTTCCAGATAGCTTTTCATAACTGATGAAATTCCATTGTGAATTAATTCCAGTATGACATGGGACTATACTTTATATGACTTCTGTTCTAAAATATGAATATTTTATCTCACAAAATTATCAATCATGAACAAAAGAAGGAGAGACACCAAAAGAAATTAAATCTAGCCCCTTAAGGTGAGAGAATCAACAAAGCTTTATTATAAAGCCCAAAATGAGCAAGTTTAAGGATACTGAAAGTAATTAGTCATGATAAAGTTTCAGAAAACATAACAGAACAAGGATATGTAATATTGATGGTGTATAAATAACATCAGATATGCAGATGACATCACCCTTATGGCAGAAAGTGAAGAGGAACTAAAAAGTCTCTTGATGAAGGTGAAAGAGGAGAGTGAAAAAATTGGCTTAAAGCTCAACATTCAGAAAACTAATATCATGGCATCTGGTCCCATCACTTCATGGCAAATAGATGGAGAAACAATGGAAACAATGGCTGACTTTATTTTTCTGGGCTCCAAAATCACTGCAGATGGTGATTACAGCCATGAAACTAAAAGACACTTACTCCTTGGAAGGAAAATTATGACCAACCTAGACAGCATATTGAAAAGCAGAGACATTACTTTGCCGACTAAGATCTGTCTAGTCAAGGCTATGGTTTTTCCTGTGGTCATGTATGGATGTGAGAGTTGGACTGTGAAGAAGGCTGAGTGCCGAAGAATTTATACTTTTGAAGTGGGGTGTTGGAGAAGACTCTTGAGAATCCCTTGGACTGCAAGGAGATCCAACCAGTCCATTCTAAAGGAGATCAGTCCTGAGTGTTCTTTAGAAGGAATGATGCTAAAGCTGAAACTCCAGTACTTTGGCCACCTCATATGAAAAGTTGACTCATTGGAAAAGATTCTGATGCTGGGAGGGATTGGAGGCAGGAAGAAAGGGGGACGACAGAGGATGAGATGGGTGGATGGCATCACTGACTCGATGGACGTGAGTTTGAGTGAACTCTGGGAGATGGTGATGGAAAAAGCAGAGACATTACTTTGCCGATTAAGATCTGTCTAGTCAAGGCTATGGTTTTTCCTGTGGTCATGTATGGATGTGAGAGTTGGACTGTGAAGAAGGCTGAGTGCCGAAGAATTTATACTTTTGAAGTGGGGTGTTGGAGAAGACTCTTGAGAATCCCTTGGACTGCAAGGAGATCCAACCAGTCCATTCTAAAGGAGATCAGTCCTGAGTGTTCTTTAGAAGGAATGATGCTAAAGCTGAAACTCCAGTACTTTGGCCACCTCATATGAAAAGTTGACTCATTGGAAAAGATTCTGATGCTGGGAGGGATTGGAGGCAGGAAGAAAGGGGAACGACAGAGGATGAGATGGGTGGATGGCATCACTGACTCGATGGACGTGAGTTTGAGTGAACTCTGTGAGATGGTGATGGACAGGGAGGCCTGGCGTGCTGCGATTCATGGTGTCACAAAGAGTCAGACACAACTGAGTGACTGAACTGACTGACTGGTAAAGATATTAAGGTAGCAGGTGTATAGATTGTTTTTCATTGCTACTGAAGAAAGGTGATAGGTTCTTGTAGGGGAAATAGAAACTAGGTATAATATTTCTCTTAGGATGGCTGCATGTGTACATATTTTGGGTTAATAAGAAAAAGCTAAAGGAAATTTAGAAAATAAAATCAGAGATCTCAGATCACTCACTGAGGGGCTGAAGGCTTCCAAGTCTCCCACTTGGTTAAAATTATATATATTTGAATATATATACTAAAAAATGTTATAAAAACTTGAATAAACTATAGAGGAAAGGCACAAGAATTATTAGTAGTTTAAAACATAACTTTCAAAAGTAATATTTTTAGATCAGTCTGGTATGGTGATTTAAAAAAAAAAAAGAATCATGGTTATCTCTGAGTAAAATGTATTTCAATTCTATAAATCATTCAAATTTAGTTACCCAATAAAAATCTCAGGTGATACTTTAGTTTACTTTGCCTTTGATAGTCACTATAAACTTAGAATTTTCAGTCTAGTCTTTTTTTTTTTTTAATAACATGGGACTTTGCCTATTTTAGGCCTATTAAGAGCTGTTAATAACTAATCTGTATTAGTTAATGACTAATGACTAACATGACAAATTTGCAAGTTTTTTCTGTACTTTGATGGATTTTATGAAAATCTAAGAAAGTGCAAAGCAAAAATACATAGATCAAGCTATATCCAAAGAAAAAGAAAGTGTTTGTTATTATATGCTTTGCTTTTATTCTCTTTGTGAATGTCACAGAGGTCAAGAAAACTAATTAGTGAAAGGTTAGTTCAGTTTTCACATTCTGGCTTTTCATTAATCTCTTCTAAGTACTCAATGAGCACTCCAATTACTCAATCAACGAGTAAAAAAGGTTGTTTTTAAATTCCAGCAGTTGAAAACTGAGATTAATGGGCATGGTTATATTTAGTTTATTCTATGCTTCGATTAACAACCACAATAGAAGTATACTAAAATGCTAAAGTTCTCATTTCTTTCACATTAATTTTAACATGATTAAGACAAAAACTGTAGTCAGAAGACAAGCTTTTAAATTTCATAAGAAAGTTATCATCAGAATTGTTACATTACATTGCAGTCTCCTTTCTATCAGGCTTCCCAGGTGGTACTAGTGGTAAAGAATCTGTCTGCCAATGGAGGAGACACAACAGACACGAGTTTGAGCCCTGAATCCAGAAAACCCTCTGGAGTAAGAAATGGCAACCCACTCCAGTATTCTTGCCTGGAAAATCCCATGGACAGAGGAGCCTTGCAGGCTACAGTCCATGGGGGTGCAGACAGTCAGACACAACTGAGTGAGCACAAAACACTCTTTTCTATTACTGGATTAATATTACTTCTCAAGAAGGAGAGGTTAAGGCTTTGAAATTGGTGAGGATGTTTCCATGATGCTATAATTCCAGTAAGTTTCAGATCATACAAAAAGAAGATGCTGCACATTTTAAAATCTATTTCTGTATTTTTTCTAGTTCAGAAAATTAGAAGTTTATAAGTGGTTTACTTTAAGTGAGGTACAGTAGTGAGAAGAAGATAGGAAAATTTATGTTTCCCTATTTCTCCATTATGTACTTCAAGCAAAGTCATACAAAATGGTCAACTTTTATGGTATCTTCTCTAAGTAGTAGAAATTATATTTAGAGGAACTTTTTGCATTCAAGTTTTAAATTTGACTACATTTCATTGGATTTAATTATGTGTACAGAGTTTTCTTTTTTTTTTTACTTCCTGGAATACAGATAGGGTATTATGTGTCTGAATATGAAACGAAATGCAATAAACACAAAGTGTTATCTAAATACAATAATTCTTGTATAATCATCCTTGAACAACTGAACTGTTTTCACTACATAGGTAATGAAGGCTTTATTCAGTGAAAGCCTGATCTGAACTGTAAAATCCGTTTGTGTATTATATTGCTGGTTAATGTAGGAAAAATAGACCCAGATTTTCCCACTGAGGGACATCTTAGAGAAAACTTCCCATTAGATAAAATGAAACTTGCTCTCCCCATGTGTATGAACTTAGAACCATTCTGACTTAAATGAATAATACAGTGAACTATAACAAATACAAACTGACAATTATTTAGACATAAAGCAAATGTCACTGAGGTCAGAAGCTCTGAGAGGAGTGCTGCCAAAATATACATGATACTTATTTCCATCTTAATTGGAGTCTGGGATAAATTTCTATGCAAGAGTAGCTGCTACATCTGATGGTAGCTTCCAGCTGATGTCTATCTATTCAGTAGTACAATGTCTCCTGTCCTACCTCCTGACTGACCTGTGTATTTAATGCATAAAGAATCTCCTTTATGGATAAGACAAAATCAAACAATTACAATCTGAGTCTACTATTTTTTAAAAGAGATTTATTACTTTAAACCAAAGAGATAATTGCAACAACAAGGACACAGCATGCAGTGAAATTTTGACTCAGTAGACACCAGGCTCCAGCCAGCACTGATCTCTTTTTAACACTGTTGAACAATTGTCTATGGTCTGCCAACTGCATAACCCTGGAAATGAAGAGGTGGTGGTCTGAATCTAAGATATCATATTGGGTATGTAGTCCTTAACAGACTTGATGAAATCATTGTGATTCCAATATACTTTTTTTTTTTCTTTAGGTCATTTGTCGATATTTTGCAGCACTGGAAAAAATTATCCCTAAAGATAGACTCTAGCTACCTACCATTCTTCAGTAAAATCATGGGACACATTTCTTCCTCCAGTTATTAGCAACTGAGTGTGTATGATAGAGGGAACACATCACATGTTCAGATCTGAATCAAATTCGGGAAAAGTTTATCAGTGCCTCTTCTGAGTGTGGAAGCAGAGAACAAAGTGACACCCAAATAAATACAGAAGAACTATTCATCACCTTTAAACTGTCTGAGACATCTCCTCTCTGTCACACTGGGAATTCAGCCATTCTAAACAGTTAAAGGAACACATATCCCATTTGTATATGGATCAGTGTGCATGAACATGTTTTTTCTAAGCAGCTACACTACAAGAGCTGCTTTTCCAAAAGACACCACCCTGCCTCCTCTTACCAAAATACACCCTAGAAAAACTGAATGTTTATATTTATTAAATCACCAGACATTGATGAAGTGCTAACTTTTCATCAGCCACACGGTTTTAGGCATGTAAGATTATGTTAACAAACAGAACAGACTAACTCTTTTGCTCCCATGGTGCACACATTTCAATAAGCTGGGTGGGGCTGTGGTGGGGAGACATAAAATAACTAAAATAGATGAATAAGTGCCTAGAATTTTACATTCTGAAGAGTTCTCTGGAGGGAAATAAAATAGAAGAGGGGAATAGAGGTGTGCATAAGCTGTATTAGGGGAAGCAAATGGGACACTGCCAACTAGGAGATAAAATTAAAGGATATTTACACTTTTATGAGCTTTAGTTTTCTTTGAGAGAGATGAGAAGTCATTGGAGGATTCTGAGCACAGGAGTGTTTTTCTACATTAGGAAAATTAATTTAGCTGCTTTGTTAAAATATGCTACCAAAAAAAGTGGGGGGTGGAGACTAAAGTTAAGTTTAGATGTGCAGTTGGAAAATTATTGTGATGATTTAAGCCAGAGATCAGGCTGAAATCAAAGTGTTGCCTAGGGAGGATGCATCTAGAGGCTTGAAGAGGGATAGCTCTGCTGTTTAGCTCCCTCAAGTTGATGGACAAATTCAGTATCTAAAGTTGTAGAACTGAAGACCCTGCTCTCCTGCTGGTTGTCAGCCAAGCAACACTTCTAGCTCCGAGAGATCATCAATTACAAACTGATACTTCCATGCGCAGTTGCCATCTACGTACCTACCTCTACAAGGATTAAGTCTTGTGCTGCTGCAGCTGCTGACCTTTAACACACTCTGAAAGGATGTTAGTACAGTTATGTAACAGATGCCTCCTAGTATTACTGGCCCTAAGAACTCAACTGGCAATGATGCACTACCAATATCATTGTTAATGCAGTGATCTCTGGGCAAGCAGAGCCCACATAATATGTCTCTGGGTCTCAGATAACATTTGGAAAAGTCTAACAGAAATGTCTGAACCTACATTAGGAACATCATTTAAGTCCTTTCCTGTGGAGGATCTGTGCCCTTTGCAATTGGAAGGCAGTCATTTCTCTCAGTGTCTCTGAGTCTTTAACTTTCATCTCTTCAACAAAGTAAATTTATGCTTTGTTTGCAAGGATACAGATTTAAAACAACTAAAATTAAGCTATTGTTTCATCCTGAAAGAAAAAACCAAAAAACTTTTATCTCAAAGACAATCTTCACCATCATAATCTGTGATTAAAATCAACATAGTCAAGGTTTATTGGATGTTATTGCTAAATAGTTTTGACTTTTATGAAAGACTGCATCAGTCAACATTTTCATTCTTTGATATATTTTCTTCATTTTAGAAGCTCTTTTTCATATTATCAGTAGATGCTGTTTTATTATACTATTTAAAGTAGAAGATGGAGAAGACTTGAGAGTCCCTTGGACTGCAAGGAGATCCAACCAGTCCATTCCAAAGAAGATCAATTAGCCTCCAATTAAAAAATAAATTTAAATTTAAAAAAATAAATAAGATTAGTCCTGGGATTTCTTTGGAAGGAATGATGCTAAAGCTGAAACTCCAGTAATTTGGCTACCTCATGCGAAGAGTTGACTCATTGAAAAAGACTCTGATGCTGGGAGGGATTGGGGGCAGGAGGAGAAGGGGACGACAGAGGATGAGATGGGTGGATGGCATCACTGACTCGATGGACGTGAGTTTGAGTGAACTCCAGGAGTTGGTGATGGACAGGGAAGCTTGGCGTGCTGCAATTCATGGGGTTGCAAAGAGTCAGACTCCACTGCACAACTGAACTGACTGAAAGTAGGAGATGCAATGTAAATAAATATAATTCCAGGCAAAATGTCTCAAGGATAAGCTGTGGATTTTAAAAGGGCCTCTCAAACTTTCAAACTCACTATGTATTAATACATAATGGCATACTTTCATGTATACTGTTATATGCTAAGTCACTGCTGCTAAGTCACTACAGTCGTGTCCGACTCTGTGTGACCCCAGAGACAGCAGCCCACCAGGCTTCCCTATCCCTGGGATTCTCCAGGCAAGAACACTGGAGTGGGTTGCCATTTCCTTCTCCAATACTGTTATATAGAACACACTTTTCTGGCCACTGACCTATAGACATAATAAGTATGACTTAATTTCATGCCATTTAGTACTCAAAATGTTTTTGAGAAATAAACTCATTAACCTGATCTTACAGATGCAGAAAGGAGGATTAAATTAGCCAGTAAGCCAATTGATAGCTATTTTTGGGGGATGGAATATATGATTACTACTCCAGTGCTTCTCTGGTCACTGACAAAATAAATGGCAAGTCAGAAGCACTATACTCAGCAACTCCTGGATTCAAGACTCCTTAGGATCAATACTAAAAAGGAGTGAAGACAGGGCATGAAATACCTAATAGGAAAAGGGGCAAAAGCAAAAGCAAAATTGCCCTCACTTCACTTTTTTGAGTAGGAGCATCTCTATATCCCAAACCTTTTCTTAAGCTTCTTGAGAAGTATCTCATTATATGCTGCAAAGAGTGTTTTGTTTTGTTTTGTTTTTTTGACAGCCTCTGAGAAAATTCAGTGATGGAGATTAGCACATGGCTTTTTGCTTTCCTTTTGTATTCATGACTCATTAGCTACTCTGACCAGACAATCCCTTGCTGTGACACTACATGCTTCCTTCCAAGAGATAAACAGATTATTTTGGCAAATAAATGTGTTAGCCCTTCACATTTTATGTTTGTTATTCTACTCAGAAATTTTTGTTATTGTGTTTACTTATTTATTTACCATCAGTTCAGTTCAGTTCAGTCACTCAGTCGTGTTGAACTCTTTGCAACCCCATGAATTGCAGCACGGCAGGACTTCCTGTCCATCACCAACTCCCAGAGTCCACCCAAACTCATCTGCATCGAGTCGGTGATGCCATCCAGCCATCTCATCTTCTTTCATCCCTTCTCCTGCCCGGAATCCCTCCCAGCATCAGGGTCTTTTCCAATGAGTCAGCTCTTTGAATGAGGTCGTCAAAGTATTGGAGTTTCAGCCTCAGCATCGGTCCTTCCAATGAACACCCAGGATACACAATTACAGAAAGTGGTTCAATCTGCTTTGTCCACCTTATGTCTATCCTATGGTTTTCTGGTGTAGGGCAACAGTGAAAATGACTGCCTTATCAACAATTACAATTCAAAGAGGCAGGCTTGTCCACAGGATTTTTATTCTAATCTAGACTCATTATCTTAATCCCCTCTGATACAAACAAATTTGTAGTCAGAAATTATGGCTGAATGATAGTAGAATCAATAGGAAGTTATAGAATGCCTTGGAAATTTGCTTCTTGGTGTTTTTTGGCAGGATTCAAATGCAGAAATTTAACAGGAGATACAGAAATGAGTCCAGACTGCTTAACACTTCCTTTACAAAGGAATAAAGTTATAATTACATTTGTATTCAGTTCTGCTTACTGGTGACAGTAATAAGGATAAAAACGGTATCTAGTATCAAAGACCAGAGTACTCAGAAACTCCAGTTAACCCAGGCTTGTTGTGCCTTCATAGGACATTGCTCTATTCCATGATGATGGATTCCTATTGCCTTTTTTGCTTATGCATCATCAGGAATTTCTTTATTTCTCAGCTATCATCTATATTTTGAGATGGGAAACTAAGAGTTCTAATGTGTATCATCTTGAAATTCCAAGGTCATTATTAAATAAAGATTATTTCTAAGACTTTCCTGATATCTCAGTTGGTAAAGGATCCACCTGCAATGCAGGAAACCTCCATTTGATTCTTGGGTTCATAAGATCCTCTGGAGAATGGATAGGCTACCCACTCCAGTATTCTTGGGCTTCCCTTGTGGCTCATCTGATAATGAATCTGCCAGCAAATGGGAGACCTTGGTTCAGTCCCTGGGTTGGGAAGATCCCCGGGAGAAGGGAAAGGCTGTTATTAAATAACAATTATTTCTAAAAGCTAAAGTCAGTTGAGAAACATGTAGAGGATGGCATGACAAAGTCTATGGTCTTATTGAGACATATGTTTTGTAATGTAAACCCACCACATCCCAACTAGTTATTTGCAAATAATGGTTTAGCTTCAATGTCAACCTAATTGTATAATACCTTGATAAAGGTAAATTAAAAGTTGTAGGTATACAGACAGAGGAACAGAATGATATTCCACAATTGATCTTTTTTCTCAGATAAATTTCTCAGATTTATCATATAAATTGCTTTTTAAAGTATCCCTTTGAGGTCCAAAAGAAAAAATTATATCAATCCTCATTTTTTAGAAGAAAAAAAAAAGATTAAAACTCAGTTTAAAATGTTTACCCAGGATGACATAAATATTAGAGCTGTGAGTAGAATTCACGTGTTCTGATTCCATACCAAGTGCTGATTACACTATACTGTAATCACTGATTACACTATACTGTACACTGTTGTGGGTTTACATTACTTTCCAATGGTCTAAATTATCACTATGATAGTATACTTAATAAATCATTAAGACATTCAATAATTACTTACTGACTGTATGCCAGGCACATTTACAGGTTTTGTGTTTACACAAAATGTGAAACAAAATCTGTACCCTTACAGAACTAACATTCTTGTCGGGGAGACAGGTAATTAACAAATTAATGTATATACAACAAAATAGCATGAATTTGCATATGTTTAGAATAAAAAAAAGAATATCACAAAAACTGGTTATTATATCGTATACCTTATAAAAACTCTTTCAACTTATCTTTCCTTCCAGCTAAATTTCATTTTGGGATATTTTTATAGAAAATGTCTTCACACCATTGAATATTGTTAATGGTAAATGATTGTTTCTCATGATTGATGTTTCCTTCCTCTTAAATAATCTTTGATGCTATAATTTCTGGATTCTTTCTGCCTTTTAACTCTATCTGAGTGGGAGGCTGTTCCCATTTATTTTATTTATTAAATACACTCAGCATAACTACCCTTTTCTTTTTCTTGGATATGAATGGCCTTCAAGATTCATTTTACTGGTCCTTCAGGATAAGGCTTTCCTGGTGGCTCAGAGGTTAAAGCATCTGCCTCCAATGCGGGAGACCCAGATTCGATCACTGGGTTGGGAATATCCCCTGGAGAGGAAATGGTAACCCACTCCAGTATTCTTGCCTGGAGAATCCCATGGACGGAGAAGCCTGGTAGGCTACAGTCCATGGGGTCGCAAAGAGTCAGACACGACTGAGCGACTTCACTTCACTTCAATTCACTTAACTTTAGGATAAGGCCTTCTAAGACAATCTAGGATTGAGTCTGTCCATGATTCTGACATTCAGCCAGGAAAATTCATCTGGCCAACAGATATAAAGCTAATGGTTCACTGTAATTTTTTAAGATTTTTTTTTTAATGTGGACCATTTTTAAAGTCTCTATCAAGTCTGCCACAACACTGTTTCTGTTCTGTGTTTTTGGGCCCTTGGCTACAAGGCACATGGGATCCTGGAGCCCCAGTCAGGGATTAGACCCACACTCCCTTCACTGGAAGGTGAGACACCAACCACTGGACCTCCAGGAAAGTCCCTACATGGCTCACTTTAGATTTTAGAATGAATGAAGATTTTGTTTTGGTTCTGTACCTGCTATCTACTTTGTTTTATATCTCAACTTGTTCAGAATCCAAGTAGAAAAGAAAATGTTATTTAAAGGGTGGATCCTTCAATATCAATTTACTTATCTTTTTCCTTTTATCCCATACTCTCTTGACCCAGTTTCATTAGGGCTTTCACCATCATTAACTCTGCTTTTGTCAAAGTTTCTAATGCATTCTACAATCCGAAATACATGATTCATTCTAACACATAACCTTAGTCAGTGTCTCTGTTACATTGAACACAGTTGCTTACCTCCTACATCTTTAAAACACTATCTGATTCTGTGGAAGCCCCACTAACCTGATTTATTTTTCACCTCACTAAATAATATTTCTCAATATCCATTGCTGATTCTTATTTTCTACTTTGAGACTTTGACTTCTGCCTTTTGTATAGATTTGTGCTGCAAGTGATGCCATCCAGTTACAAGGCTTTAAGTATCAACTTTATATGCTGGTTACTACAAATTACTATCTTGACATGCCCCTGAATTCTAAAATTTAACCCAAATGTTACTTGACATTTCAATTTGTGATTCTTCTATGCATCTCAAAAGTAACATGTTGAAATGCTAACTCTTCTCCACACCTACTACTCAAACCTATTAATGATTTTAGTGGTTCTAGTTCAGTAAACCTTAGCTTTTATCTCTTTGTATTTACAATATATCAAAAAACTAGAAAGGTTTACTGACTCCACTTTCAATGTGCACCAAACTCTGACTCCTTCTCATCACCTCTACCCCTATATACATATCTTACTTCCAATGGATAGCCATCCCTCATCTTCTATGATTGCTTTATCTGTGGTCTATCCTTGCTCCATTAGAGGGTATTCTCTACACAACAGCTAGACTAAGTCCTCAGAACTATAATTCCAATTATTCCACTGCCCTCCTCATGGCTTCCATTTGATTCTCTTTATACTCAGAATGTCACAGATCTTGCCATGGTCTGTAAGGTGCCCTGGCAAGCTTTGCCATGTCACCCTGGGGTTACTCTCTGACAACTCTCATTTTTTCCACTTCCTTCCAGCCACACTTGCTTCCTCTATCTATGCTTCTTGATTAGCTACATACAACTCACCTCAGGATCTTTGCAAAGGAGAATGTCTCTCCATCCTAAAGTTTATTCTTTTGCTTCACACAAGATCTGCTCAAATGTGACCTCCAAAGAGACACCTGTCTCTCTCCCCCTCTTCCACCTATCTACTGATCAACTAGCATTCTCTACTAGAAAATAAGATACTTTATATCCAGGTCAAAATGGTTACTGACACACAGTAGGTGCATAATTGAATACTTCCTGAATATATAAATCAAAAGAATCTCCAATCCTGTGAACCCATTAAAAGGAAGTGAAATAAAACAATAATACATTAAAAGTGAAAGAGGGTCAACTGATAAAGAATAGATTATAGATCTAACTCCCAAATTTTAGAGGTTTAAAATATTATATGTACACCTAATATCAGGAGATTTTCTGGTTTATTCACAATGGTTTCAATCTCAGAACATTTTCTTCCTGTTATAAAGAAAAATACCACACCCTAAGCCCAGTCCCACTAATCTCTGTATTGATAGTCTATCAACAATTGAAGAGAGAACCTGAATACACTTATTTAAAACCTGCACTCTATTCAATGTCTGCCAACATTTCTTTTCATCGTATATAAATTTATCTAATTAGTAGACATTCCAGTTGAGAACATTTTATGTATGCACTATCATATGAACACAAACAGAGTAAGGTTGGGTTGAAAATACTGTTCTACAGTAATGATGTACCGGTAAAACAACAAAATTATAAGAAAAGCAACAAAATATACGAAAGACACACTCAGACACATCATACTCTGCCTTGTGATCACTGTGATGCTGCTAATAAACAAGATAGAGGATTCTTTTCTTCCTCAATATGATGGCGATATTGCTATCAGGAATGAGTACCCAGTGGGCAGTACCTGAGGCCAAACCTGCCTAGACACAGAAAACAGAGAGGGCAGAGAAATGACTAGAATTAAGGGTATGAAGGGTGCTTGGACAACATGGCAGCTCTACCAGTGGTCAGCTTTATATGGTAAACCAGTCTGACAGACATGAGGACTGCAAACAGAGGACAGATGTGACTCTTTGCTTTTTAAAGTATTTTAGAAATATTTACATAGAGGATGAGCTTAAAGAAAAACATATTTCTGAATGCTTTTGCACTATTGAAACCCAATATTGGTTTATCTGAGATAACATGCCTTGAATAATATTGGATCTTATGTTAGTAAATTGGCATACTTGCATATATATTTAAAATATTTTTCTTTAATTCTTCATGTGTTTATGGTAAGATTCCCCCCCTCATCAAATATTCCTGATATTCCTGCAAAAATATGTTAGTATTCATCCAGCTTCATACTATTCTTCAAAATTTATGTTCTGATATGCATCAAAAGTATTATTTGAGAACATTCTATTCTGGTATAAAAAAAGAAAAGTAAATACACTAGGATAATAGATAAAACTAAGTATAGAAGCAAGATGTTTGAGAGATGTGCTATATATAAATATTGTAAATAGAGTATATATGTACATAAATAATGTAAATAGAATACATATGTACTGAACATTGTCAGAAGGGGATAAAGGACCAAGAAGTAAGAACCATTCATGATACAATTAATGGGACACATGGAGAACAGGATGATAATGCACAGCAAAACACGAGTCACATAAGACACTCGATATTTACGTCCTCCATTTATCAAGCTCCATTCTGGTCATATTGATTCTGGTACCAGGTGCCCTTAACACTACAGAAATTCATAATAGTTCAACAAAGGTTTTTGCTTTTTTTTCTCTCCTGCATCTTACTCATATAGAAAGTGTATATTGGCTCCAGGCACTTTCTAGAGCCGGGCCACCGCACTAAGCGCGGGCTGCTTGCGAGAGCCGGGCCGCCGCACTAAGCGCAGGCGGCTGCAAGAGCCGGGCCGGCGCACTAAGCACGGGCGAGAGGAGCTACCCTGTGTCTGAGGTCACTAGCAGCCGGAAGGAGCTACCCCTCATCCGAGGTCAGGGGCGACCAGGAAGAGACACCCCACGTCCGAGGCCAGGGGCGGCCGAGAGAAGCCACCTCGTGCCCGAGGCCAGGGGTGGTGACCCGGAGGAGCCACCCTGAGCCCGAGGCCACGGGCTGCAGCTGGGAGAAGTCACCGACGCCCGAGGCCACGGCCAGCGGCCGGGAGGAGCAACCCGAGGCGCAGGGGCTGCATAGGGAGGGCCTAGACGAGCTGTCCCACGCTGAAGGTCAGGAACTGTGGCAGTAAGGAGATACCCCTTGTCCAAGGTAAGGAGCAGCCGTGAAGAGACAACCCACGCCCAAGGTAAGAAAAACCCAAGTAAGATGGTAGGTGATGCAAGAGGGCATGAGAGGGCACACACTGAAACCATACTCACAGAAAACTAGTCAATCTAATCACACTAGGACCAGGGCCTTGTCTAACTCAATGAAACCAAGCCATGCCTGCAGGGCAACCCAAGGCGGGCGGGTCATGGTGGACAAGTCTGACAGAACGTGGTCCACTGGAGAAGGGAATGGCAAGCCACTTCAGTATTCTTGCCTCGAGAACCCCATGAACCCTATGAAAAGGCAAAATGATAGGATATCAAAAGAGAATCTCCCCAGGTCGTTAGGTGCCCAATATGCTACTGGAGATCAGTGGAGAAATAACTCCAGAAA
>SJYX01007569.1:467412-483616 GCA_006410675.1 Oreotragus oreotragus
ACACCAGCCCCAAGCATCCTGCATCCTGCATTGAACATAGACTGGCTATTCATTTCTTACGTGATAGTATACAAATTTCAATGCTATTCTCCCAAATCATCCCACCCTAGTGTTTTTATTTATTTTTTCTTCTTCTTCTTTTTTTTTTTTTAAGGCTTTAACTCTTTCCTCTCTGGATGTGATCTGATCACCTAGGATGAAGAATGAGAGGTAACTTTGGGGTAGCAGATACTGTGACCCATTATGGCCCAGCACCTTCAAAAGGATGTTTTACCCTGAGAAATAACTGTCCTATGAGGTAAAGCAATGTGTTATTTAAAGCTGTCATTTGGACTAAGGGTTATTTATATACAAAGTTCCTACTGTGCATGGAACTTTAACATATCTCCTCCTCATAAGTGTGCCACCCCTACTCTTCATAGCCGTGGACAGATAAAAATATCTAGTCTCATCTGTGGTGCTTCAGACCTGACCTTCATGAGCAAGAGAAGTAGAAGGAACCAACGATTCTTACTCAAGCACGCTATCCATCCACTCAGGAAATCAAGCTGTTCCCTCCTTCCTCAGCCTGTTCTTTCTCCCAAGAGCATCAGTGCTCTGATGCTCAGCTCTACATCTGCTCACACTTATCTTTTCATACTGTGAGGTGACAGAAAATTACAATGTAACACAGATTGCTCTGGATATTTTGAAAATCCCTCATCTAAGAATAACTTTCAAGAGAAAGCAGCTCAGCCCAATTTTGAAAATACACTGTCCAAGGGCTCTACATATCTTACCAACAGCAGCTCTTAATACACTGAACAATTTTGTTCAGAATTTTATAATTTTCAAAGACACAAAATGGACAGTATCAAGTGTCTCTCTGACACATTAAGCAGAAGTAATGTAGGAAGTATTTGGAAGAATAACAGAAATAAAGGGGGCATCTGGGTGAGTCATCTGTCCTCTACATTAAACAGAGTAGCTCATAGTATATGTGCACATATGAATACACACGCACACACGAACATTTTGTTTGAGTTTTACTGTTTTAAAAGAAATGGCTTTCATCAATAACAAATCATTAAGCAGAGCTCATATATGATATGACCAATTATTATTCCATTTTATTTTAATGGAAAGAAATATCTTTAGATTTTTTCACATGCCATTCTGAAGTTCTTGGTTGACTCTGAAGTAACACACCTTTTTAAAATTACAATTTAAAAATCAACCGAGATTTCTCCAATTATGTAATAGATAACATGTTTCCTTTTGTAGCTCATGAGCTCAACCACTTAATCATAAGTTTATGATGAACTCAGGGGTTATTTTTATATCCAGTTTTGAAGGTTATTATTGATTTCATTATTGCTTAAGAAAAGTCAGCATAAATTATATAAATCTATATTCATATCAAAATATTACACAGTATTTCAGTTTTCTTTGCTTAAATCTTGATTACATTGAAAGATAAAGCTGGATTCATGGGAAATATAAAACTCTTTTTTTCTCATCAAATGTCTACTTTTAATAAAATATTGTCAAAATAAAAACATGCTTTATGTCAATTTATTTTTTAAATAAGTGTGCCTAATTATAATATGCCATGGTGACTGGCATGAATTATGTTCAGTATTCAGAAAAGCAGTATTATTCCAATAAAAAAAATATAGAGAGCTACCTACCATGACGATGCAGAATATACTAATAATGGGTTTTTCTTCCAAAATATTTATACAAGTGACAATTCTTATTTCTTGTGGCATTTTAAGAAAAACTGCCCAATTGTCCATAAATATATCAGTATACCTATAAGGTTCCCTAACCAAATGGCAATTTTATTTTCAATTTTCTTTGGTAAGTAGATGTTGAATATTTGAAGGAGGCTGTTTCAAAAGTCTAGAAGATGAAAATGACATTCCTTTTACTCTGGTGGAAAACTGAAATGTCATTTGGAAAGTTACCTTGATGTTGTGGTAGCCTCCAAGGATATTGCCAAGCACATTATCCCAGAGCTGGGGGTCAAGATCAAATTAAGATACAGAGATCATATGGCCTATTACATTATATAAAATAAGGCAAGAAACAAAGGGAAAGATAAGTGATTGGCTAACACTTAAAACGTGGTAAACATGGGGTAGAAAGAATACTGTACCTTAATTCTGTATTAACCAATCTTCTTATATTCTCCCTCTTTCTCTCTCTCTGCCGTATCAGATTTCCCTTCTGATCATATGCGTACAAGATGAGACACAGACAGCAAACATATACTTGCTCCACCAGAGTGACTCAAGGCCAACTACTGCTTGAGAGACAATTGTATCTCCCCAGACAACCTGATGTAGTCCTTTTTTAAAAAAATCTGTTTCTGGTGGTGATGGTGGTTTATGTTTGAGGGAATAACATGAATGGGACCAGAATGAGATCATAACCAGTTATTACCAGTAGTGAAAGTGAAAGTGAAAGTGAAGTCGTGTCCGACTCTTTGCGACCCCGTGGACTGCAGCCCACCAGGGTCCTCTGTCCATGGGATTCTCCAGGCAAGAATATTGGAGTGGATTGCCATTTCCTTCTCCAGGGGATCTTCCCAACCCAGGGATCGAACCCCGGTCTTCTGCATTGCAGGCAGACACTTTAACCTCTGAGCCACCAGGGAAGCCCTATTACCAGTAGAAGGATGTGAAATTTAAGGATGATATAGCTATTAATACTAATCTGGAATTAATAAAATATGTCCCTTACAATGACATCTTTTTCAATCCTTTCCATCTGTAAGCAACATTCTTGTTCACTCTATCTTTTTAAACATATATTCCATTCCATTTATTCTATCTTTAATGAGTCATGTTTCTGATTTACTCTCTGAATTTCATGTATCTTATGAATTCTGCCTACATGTCACAAACTATCAGATCATCTAATATCTATAAATAGCATTTTCAGGAGCATAACTTTCTGTTTTATCTGTTTTGGTTTTGTTCTCTACAGAATATCTTTAATTATACTGCAAATACTTATTACGTAAAAATTTTTGATCTTCAAAACTTGTTTCTTAATGTCTTGCCAATTAATTTAAACAGCCATTCAGAACAAAAATGATCATGTATCTGCAATGGCTTAGAAGCAATCTAACCTATATTGAACGACATCATCCAGGTAGTAATGGATTTTTGAAGTATCATAAAATGAATACTGTAAGTATTGGGTTGGTCAAAAGATTTGTTCAGGTTTGTCCATAGATGGTACAGAAAAATTGGACAAACTTTTTGGCCAATCCTATATTTCACTACCATGTTAAGAAATGTGTGAAGTGCATGAGATACTATATTCTCTTTGAGCTGTTTTTTTGTTCTGGGCTATAGTTTGAGAGAGGGATCCCAGAGAATTGTGCTTCAGGCTTCTTCACTCAACTTCTTCAATAATAACTTTCTTACTAAGTTAAATAAATCTCTCTACAAGGTTGAGTTCCTACAAACTTCTTTAATGGAATACCAAAAAAATGTATATTATTGAAGTTAAAAAAAAAAAAAGAAAGACATCCAAAAGTTTCCAAGTTTGCCTTGTTGCTAGTAGGTAATTACTTCAACTATTTTGGCAGTTGACAAACTAAATTCTTAACTCATGATCATGACCCAAACCCTGGTCTGTACTGTTCTGCTTGAAATTCCCATTTGTTATGACCACTCTGGTAACTAACCATTTTCCTCACTTTTAATTTTTGCCTTACAATGTGTCACTGTTATCCCAGCTCAGCAGGTGGGTCTTCTAGAAAAATCTGCTAATCCCTCAAAGGATATTGCCAAATATTTTCATTGAACGCCCTCTCTTGTCTATTATTTCTGAAACCCATTTTTTTTTCCTTTATCATTTTCATAATATGATTAACTATATCATCTAATCACACAAAAAGTAATTAGGAAAAATTAGATTTAGTTCATATACTGGTGGCTCAGATGGTAAAGAATCTGCCTGCAATTCAGGAGACTAGGGTTCAGTCTCTGGGTCAGAAAGATCCCCTGGAGAAGAGAATGGCACCCACTCCAGTATTCTTGCTTAGAGAATTCTAAAGACAGAGGAGCCTGGCAGGCTACAGTCCATGGGGTCATAAAGAGTTAGACACGACTGAACGACTAACACCTTCACATTCATATACAAAAGTTTATTAATTTGGCTAACTTTGACATTTACATATTGACTCCACAGAAATATTTTTTCCTTCAAAACTTGCTGTTCCTGAATGTAGAAATAAATGTATAAATTATAAAAATTGGGAACTGTTGCTGAGATAATTACTGACTCTAAAACACTCTTCAAATTCCAGTCACTGGCAGCTCATAACATGTTCCTCAACACATCTCAGGTGATGATAAAGGAGAAAAGCAAGAAAATACTTATTAATATCTTTCTAATAATTTTTCAAACTTTTTTTCATTTTTTTTCTGGATTTGACCAACATGGATGGTGATAACCTTACTGTGGCAAAGTGTTACCATAGTTATCTAAGGGGTAATCATCAAAATATGTTGGTTGAAAAGCCTGAAATATTTCATGTTGGAAAACATATTTCAGGATTGACATTAGAAGACACCAACAAGTATAATCTTAGATTATCTATTGTTCTATGTTTAATTTTGATATTGAAATCAGTTGATGGTATAATCTACCAAACAAAGCTTTTAATTTGTCTAGTTTCTTCATTAATTTAAATAATCTTGTCACTTCAGAACAGATTTAAAATCCTAGTAAAATCACTTCTGCTAGAAACTACATATTTTTTCATGCTGTAATAAAAGCAACATATGAGGAAATTAGCAACCATCAGAAATAAAATAAGCCTGACAAATAGACATAGTCATTTTTAAAGGATGTCACTAATGGAAATATAATGATTTCTGTAAATATATAGTGATTATTTATATTTGAAGAATTACATATGAAAACTTGTTAAACAGATATTCTCCTTGGTATACTCATAGATTTAGATAATATATTAATCAATAAGCCCAAAGCCAATTATGAATACTTTCTTTTCTTGGCTGAAAGTTTAAGGAAACTGTAAATTTAATCTGAGATGGGAATCAAATGAGTGAGTTCATGATATTCTGCGAAGTGAAGTGAAGTGAAAGTCACTCCGTCATGTCTTACTCTTTGCAACCCCATGGAATATACAGTCCATGGAATTCTCCAGTCCAGAATACTAGAGTGGGTAGCCAGACGTTCCTTTCTCCAGGGGATCTTCCCAATCCAGGGATCGAACCCAGATCTCCCCCATTGCAGGCAGATTCTTTACCAGCTGAGCCACAAGGGAAGCATAATATGCATTTTATTATATTATAATTTTATTATACTTTATTATAATTTTGAAGCTACATTTTCAGGTCTGTAGTTTAGAATAAAACTTCCTTGAAAGTACTGCTTAATATCTAGAGAGTTGAAGCTTTTCTCTTTTGGTACTGTTTGTTTATTTTGAGCAGTTAACTTCCTACTTAGGTTTCTGACAAGGCTTTAAGGTGTTGGTTCAGCTTCCTTCTATAGCTTGGGGTACTCCTCCAAGTTTCTGTGCTGTTGAAAGGCTTCTAATTCTAGGCTCTCACTTCTTTGTTAGAGAAGTTATCCATTGACTGATTTACATATTTCAATTTAATTTTAATTTTCCTGTTGGAGTATACCTGATTTATAAAGTTATATAAGTTTAGGTGTATAACATATTGATTTAATATTTTTTGTAGATTATACTCCATTGTACATTAATTTTTTTTTTTTCTTTTGGCCATGACAGACAACTTATGGGATCTTAGTTCCCCAACTGGGGATTGAACCTGGGCCCTCAGCAGTGAAAGTCCTAACAACAAGACTACAACAGAATTTCCTAGATTACACTCGTGCATCTTGTTTATAACTAGTATTTCCTATCTCTTAATCCCTTCTCCTATCTTGCCTCCCCACCTTCCCCTCTCCTCACTAGTAACCACTAGTTTGTTCTCTGTATCTGTGGGTCTGTTTTGATTTTATCATATTGATTCACTTGTATAACATTTTAGATTCCATACACAAGTGAAAATGTACAGCATCATTTTTATCTAACTTATTTCATTAAGTTTAATACACTCCAAGTCTACACACGTTATTGCAAAATGACAAAATCTCGTTCTTTTATGGTTGAGTAATATTCCATCACAGGTCCTTGCCACATAGACACTTACTTCTTCAAAACAGTAAGACTAGTCATTAGAGAGAATCCACAAGGAAGACAGAGCATTAAATAATGCTAAATAACAGAACATATAATCAAGGGAGAAACATCCCAGAACCTTTGGGTTATTCTCTTGGTTGAAGAAAGCTGCAGGTCCAGGAGGGGAAAGAATTATAAGAAAACATGATCATCCATGAGACAAGGACCATGGGTGACCACTTTTTCATGTTTCCCTCCACAGATGGCACTTTGAAGCCAAAATAAAAACAAAACATGAATCTCATCAAAATTAATTAGCTGAACTGAGATATATGTTTAATGACTTTGAATATTATGGCATTATCTTTTTCTAGAGAAGTCTCACTCTTTTTTCACTGCTAGCCACAGAAAGTTGGGGACTGATCATCTTAATCCAATCAGGCACTATTAGGAGTTGAAACCAGGTTGCATTTAGTTTAAGACTCTTTTTTGTTCCTTTCTTTTAGGTATATTATAGGGCTTTCACCTAAGAGCCTAAAGTTTCATCAGGGAGCCTCTCTGGGAAGATCTTGTATTTTAATCCATCTTCCTTGAATATAAGACTGGAAAAAAAAAAATCCCTCCTCTACTTACTCAGAGCTTTTAGGCTTATATTAAATCTCTCACACTGCAATTTCTGTATCACCAATTATTTCTAGGTAAAAAGCTGCCGATCATTACTTCCTTCTCCTAAGTCATCCTGTCCTTGTGATATTTGCCTCTCTCATCTATCCTTGCTCCAGATTTCTGATGCCAGTATATATTTTTTCTTTTAAAATCATTATCTCAATTTTGAAGTCAGTCATTCTAGAAATATTGGCCTTCCACAAATGTTTTTACTCTATAATAAATCAGAAGCCTTTAATTCTGTCTTTAAAAATTAGACAATTTCTTTCAGCTTTTATATAATTTTTCCTAATATTTTTTCATTTTAATACCTAACATTTTTCTCTTGATTCTGAGTCCATTCTCCCTTAAGAGTACAGAAAAAATATATTCTTTTCTGTTATTTTATCTTTGTATTTGTTTTATTTACTGCATTTTATTTAATGGCAGTAGAAATAGAATTCTACTGCATTCTATTTCTATCATTTCCTCCCATTTTATTGTTTTTTCTCCTTTCAAGAATAATAAAGGGGAAAAGAAGCCTTTTGGAGTAAACTGGGAACCTGGAAACTATGCTGCATGAAAGTGAAAACGTGAAATTGTTAGTCACTGATTTGTGTCTGACTCCTTGTGACCCCATGAACTATAGAGGACAAGCTCTTCTGTCCATGGAATTCTCCAGGCAAGAATACTGAAGTGGGTAGCCATTCCCTTCTCCAGGGGATCTTCTGGACCCAGGGATCAAACCTGGGTCTCTCCATTGGCAGGCGGTTTTACCGACTCTCATAGAAATTCTGCAGGTTTCTCATCTTATGTATGTTGGTCACACCATCTAATGCTGCATAATAAACTATCCCCAGATTTACTGAAAACGATGATTATTTTATTCTGTCTCATCAGTTTCTGGGCCATGAATTCAGGCATTCCACATGCTGCCAACAGACATCACAGAGAGGCCTCTGCTGGAAGAGCCACATTTTTGGTTTCACATGTTTGGGGCTTTGGCAGAGCACCTACAAGAAGCCTCTCCAGTGCTGTAGCCAGACTTCTTATCTGGTAGCTCAGAGATCCCTGAGACAGTAAGGCCTGGGTCGAAACTGGAAAGAGTCTCCTGTCCTTGTTTCCAGTGTCCCAGAAAGTCACTGCATGTGATTGGTCAAATTACTAAGGCCAGCCCAGATTCAAGGAAGGGGAGCAGTCTGCCTGTGGATGGAGGAGTAGTCAGCAATGCGTGACCACCCCTAGTATATCAATATCACTTCTTAGGTTTTAGTGTTTGCCTTTGCCAGCGTTCCTTTTAGGGAAAGCAGATTTTAAAGGTGGTTTATAAAGTAGCTCACAGCAAAGTCCATTATTTTATTAGGTTATTTAGCACTTAATTATCACTACTTAGCTTGCTCTCTCTACAGTTATAAAGTAAAATGTTGCTCTATCTCTTTCACACACTGAGTCATAAAGCTAGGACATTTCTCAGGGTAAGCAGTCCTAATTAGAGTTTGAAATTATGTGTCATATTCATGCCGATTATAAATCCATTGACTCAGCTCTAAATCCATACTTTTATACTTTATTTTTTTTGATGCTGGAGTGGGCATTCTACAATCTATAGTTCTTTGTCATGTGGATTCCTCTTATGCTTTTTCAGCACAAGCACTGGACAGCGACTGAGAGGGCAGCATGGAGAAAGAGGGGACTTGCTGATTTCAGTTTGCCTGTTGTTCCTATCATAGTCACCCCATGCACGTTGCTTCACCTTGGCTGTGGCAATGGTTTCCCACTTATAGTATAATCTTGCTCTTTGCAAACCATCTTCATCACCTACCCCTTCCCTACCCTACCCCCCAGGGGGTTACCAGGACCAGGTTGACCACTAGCTTTTCAAGAGCTCTTCTCTGAACAAATGTGGTATCCCATCAACATGTGTGTCATATCTTCCTCAGATGTGGTTCTGTGGGACACTTATTTTCAGTTCCTAAATATTAGTGAAAGAGGAGAGTAAAGAAAACTAAGATCATGACATCTGGTCCCATCACTTCATGGGAAATAGATGGGGAAACAGTGGAAACAGTGGCTGACTTTAATTTTTTGGGCTCCAAAATCACTGCAGATGGTGACTGCAGCCATGAAATTAGAAGACGCTTACTCCTTGGAAAGAAAGTTATGACCAACCTAGATAGCATATTGAAAAGCAGAGACATCACGTTGCCAACAAAGGTCTGTCTAGTCAAGGCTATGGTTTTTCCTGTGGTCATGTATGGATGTGAGAGTTGGACTGTAAAGAAGGCTGATCGCCAAAGAATTGATGCTTTTGAACTGTGGTGTTGGAGAAGACTCTTGAGAGTCCCTTGGACTGCAAGGAGATCCAACCAGTCCATTCAGGAGATCAGCCCTGGGATTTCTTTGGAAGGAATGATGCTAAAGCTGAAACTCCAGTACTTTGGCCACCTCATGTGAAGAGTTGACTCATTGGAAAAAATTCTGATGCTGGGAGGGATTGGGGGCAGGAGGAGAAGGGGATGACAGAAGATGAGATGGATGGATGGCATCACCGACTTGATGGATGTAAGTTTCAGTGAACTCTGGGAGTTGGTGATGGACAGGGAGGCCTGGCATGCTGCAATTCATGGGGTCGCAAAGAGTTAGACACGACTGAGTGACTGAACTGAATTGAAATATTAGTTGCTCTTAGGTCAGAGTGCTTGTCTGTACTTCTCCTGGGTTACCCAATAGTAGCTGGCAACCCCTTTTCACGTATCTGATTTTCAGATTATGTGGGACCCACTCTTGGCCTGTAGTTTCTGAAAACTCCAAGGTGTTCCACTGTCTCTGAAGGCAAAACCCATTTTCTCATTAATTGCTATCTTATTTCATTTTGTCCTATTTTTTTCAAGTTATCCAATATCTCTTTAATGAATTTCTTGTATTGAATTTTCTCTGTTGAAGTAGACAGGGTGTGTTTTTTGTTGTTGTTCTTGTTTTTCCTAACTGAAGTCTCACAAGTGCATTGCATACCCATCTTCATTCTGTCTCCATTTCCTTATTGACTCCCTTAGAAAAACAGGTGAAATTTGGAGACTCACTTGAATGGATAGGAATCAATATTGTGTCACCCTCCTTGTCCTCCTCAGCTTAATCTCATCATCTACCTCTTCTACCAAGCAGATTCTTTAGTGTCTGAGCCACCAGGGAAGTCCAACTTCTATCAAATATTTAGTCACTCAGTGTTGTCCCACTTTTTGCGACCCCATTGTCTGTAGCCTGCCAAGCCCCTCTATTCATGGGAATTTCCAGGCAATAAATACAGGAATGGGTTCCTATTTCTTGCTTCAGCCTCTTCTACCAAGTATGTCATTAATTCCACATCTAGGTGTTATATGACTGGTTCACTATCACTTCTAAAGCATCTCTCAAGTGCTAATTCTTAGACCCTCAAGTTAGTTTCCATTCTATTTTAATGATTTCACGATCCACATTTTGTGCCATGTTTTCCAATTTCCCCCTCATCTTCTCATTGATAACTCCTCTGTAAAGACCTTTATGATTGTATGCTGCTCAACTTCTTGGATGGTCTTCTTACCAGTACTCTGCCTATGGTTCACTGCTGAAACTTTGTGTATTGGATCACTATACTCTTTACATGTGAGTATCCCTGATCTAATCTAGAGTAAAAAGAGGAATGGGTAAAAACTAATAACAATTTTTCACTTTTCAATGGCACTAAAATACAAAGAGCATATATATGGAAATAGTGAGAAACAACTGAAGGGGAAATTTTTCTGGGTACTGTGGGAGGGAAATAGGAGAAAAATAGACATTCAATGTGAAACTTTAAGGGCTGTTAAGGGCATTTCAAAAAAAGTTGCTTATGAATTTTATTACTTGGACAAAGAGAAAGACTGACTTAAAAAAAGAAGGAAAGAAACTGTCTTCCAGTTGCTGTTTTCTAAAAGATAGCTGTTCAGGAATATGGTGGTCCTCTAAACTTTTGTATACATATAAGTTATGGACATATTACAGAGGTCTCAGTTTTAGCATCACTTATAAATTCTCCTGGATATTACATTTAAGATAGAATTATTAAACTGTTCTTGTAAGTCTCCCAGGATTGCATGAACAGTGTAACTGTTCCCCTGGCAATGAACATAGACAATGTCAAACTCAGGTACACAATCCTCCAAATCCCTTAGCACTTTGCCACTAAATCCTACTTTTTAACTTTATAATTTTGGGCTCCAAAATCACTGCAGATGGTGATTGCAGCCATGAAATTAAAAGATGCTTACTCCTTGGAATTTCTTCTGAGGGATTCCTGCCCACAGTAGTAGATATAATGGTCATCTGAGTTAAATTCACCCATTACCTGTACAACTATACTGAACGTTCCCAGAGATTTGAAATCATATTCCAAAATTAGTTACGTCCCATTCACAATGTGTACTATCATCTTTGTCATTATTTATACAAAATTTTTCAGAAAAAAACATAGTTTTCAGAATATTTTTACATTTTATATAGTCTCTGGTATTAAAAAGTGCCTTGAACCAAGTAAGAATGCATGAACGCAAGAATCTAATGACCGTTTATCCTTGAGTAGTAAGATATCTTTTAGGAAAAAAAGGAAACTGCAAAGAATTCTGGATGGAATTTTAGTTCTGTTAGTTAACACATCTAACACCTTTCAATTTCCTTCTTTTTCAACTGAGAGCTCTCTTTACTGTTATCTGGGGTCGTGTTTGATTTGTCAATTCACTGTCTTGTTGGTTTTTCATTGAGAACCCTCTATAAGCTACGTAGGGCAATAAAATAGAGAAATAAAATGTTTGTCTCAAGCACTCACTTGCTTAAATAGTGCTCCTTTGTTTTGAGCTTAAGTGGATGACTCACAAGTTGAAAAATAGAATCAATGTGTGGACAATTTTTCTTAACAATCTTTAGGGCTTCCCTGGTGGCTCAGATGGTTAAGAATTTGCCTGGAATACAGGAGACCCGGGTTTGATCCCTGAGCTGGGAAGATCCACGGAGAAGGGAATGGCTACCCACTCCAGTATTCTTGCCTGGAGAATTCCATGGACAGAGGAGCCAGGCGGGTTAGAGTCAATGGGGTCGCAAAGAGCTGAACATGACTGAGCAATTAACACTTTCACTTTCACCTACAATCTACAAACTTATTAAAGCACTACTGTAGGATATCCTCAATTCAAATACTGGTATCTCTCAAAATTAATACAAAAGGAGTAATTGCATAGCATGCATCAGGGAGGAGGAAATACTGCCTACAGGATTTGAGAAGATATATTGCCTTGCAATCACCCTATGCAATTAATTGGTGCAGTGAGCTGGGCTGCATTGAAAACTGGCCAGTGGTGCTGTGATATCAATACCTCTGTCCTGGAGTAGCTGGGTAAATGAGGGGCAAACAACTTCCTATTTATTTCAATGTGCCATTCAAACATCATCATTTTCTTGGGCCTCCTGATGTGAAAAAGGTTAGAAAGCATAGAGAGCACTGATAGTGCAGGGATCTGTCATCATCCTGGCCCAGGACATGCTTATCACTGGTTTCACGCTTTAGAATTCTATCAGCATGAAATAGAAATTTTTGGAGGGAGTTTCATAATGAAGAGTTTTCTTTGGGGTGAGAGAAAGGAAGGAGGAGGTAAACAGGAGAAAGATCAAATAAAAAAATATTTGGGTCTTGTGGAATGACTCATATGCTGATGTTCAATGCTTATCACTGGTTTCACGCTTTAGAATTCTATCAGCATGAAATAGAAATTTTTGGAGGGAGTTTCATAATGAAGAGTTTTCTTTGGGGTGAGAGAAAGGAAGGAGGAGGTAAACAGGAGAAAGATCAAATAAAAAAATATTTGGGTCTTGTGGAATGACTCATATGCTGATGTTCTCATCCACACATTAAAATAAAATTGGTTCCATGTGGATCCCAGCAGCTATTGCTGGAAAGGCAAAGACAGAAAAAGAAGGGACGATTCCTATGCTGGGAGTGCTGACTCTTGTTGAGAGGCTATGATAGATTCAAACATAAGGGTACCACTGCATGCAGGAAGTGCAAGTGGAGTTTTTTAGTGTAGAAATAGAGATTGCTGTGGACTGTGATGGTTTGGGGATGCAAGATGTCTAGGTGACGGATGTAATAGGGTGTGTGGGAACAGAGGAGAAAGGAAGTTAAGCAGGAAGGTGGGAAGGAGGGAGTGGTGGCCATTAGGAAAGAGAGTTCAGTTCAGTTCAGTTCAATTCAGATGCTCAGTCCTGTCCGACTCTGCAATCCCATGGACTGCAGCACACCAGGCTTCCCTGTCCATCAGCAACTCTCAAAGCTTGCTCAAACACATGTCCATCAAATTGGTGATGCCATCCAACCGTCTCATCCTCTGTCATCCCTTTCTCCTCCTGCCTTCAATCTTTCCCAGCATCAGGGTCTTTTCCAATGAGTCAGTTCTTTGCATCAGGTGGCCAAAGTATTGGAGTTTCAGCTTCACCATCAGTCCTTCCAATGAATATTCAGTACTGATTTCCTTTAGGATTGACTGGTTTGATCTCTTGCAAACTCTCAAGTAGGGTCTAGCTAATCTGGAAAAGGGCTCACCCAGAGAAATAGTGAGAAATACGTGTTGGTGAGCTGTTAGCTCCTAAAAGATAGGCCTAATCTTACTCGCTTTGTACTCCAGTGACAGCCATGGGATTTGGAACACAGCAGAGTGTAGATGTTTATTAAATGAAGTAGTGACAAGACATTTTAATTTTTTTGCAAGATTAGGGAGATTAAGCTTTATCTTATTTAAGGCTGTGAAAAATCCCTGAAAGATCTCAGATAAAATTTCTTTTCTGAAATCATCATCTTAATAGAAATAAAGAGTGATATCAAAAATTTTTTAAAAACCTAAATTATCTTTTCATAGTATATTTTAAACTTGATAAGTTTTGTCCATCATCATCATTCATTGCCCTCACTTGGAGATATAATGTAACTGTTAAATAATCATTTAATTAGGGTGAAGACTTTTGACAATAAATCTATAGCAAGTTTCATGATAGTTATTTTGGATAATAATGCCACTTGATTTAACTACTATATAACAATGCACTTCTTCTGATATGTTTTTAAAATTTCCATCCCCTATCCATCATCAAATTTGTCAGCATGGTTTTCCAGTGTTGACTCAATGTAAATTAATAGAGGAACCTCAGTTTATAAACAGAGAAACAAACACAAATAGTGATTTCACAGAAAAGCATACTGGCTGCTGGTAGTTACTCAAATATACTAAATTAACCAGACCTCAGTTTATAACTTTTTACAAAAGGGTTGTTGCTACCACAATTATCAAGGCTGTTTCAAAAGGGAAAAATAATGTGAAAATCAAATTTTCAACACATAATCTTGTTCTACTCAAATTAAAATTTTAAGAATAATTTTATACATATATAGTCAGAGATGTGTATAAGAGACAGCTTAAATAGTGCTCCTTTGTTTTGAGCTTAAGTGGATGACTCACAAGTTGAAAAATAGAATCAATGTGTGGACAATTTTTCTTAACAATCTTTAGGGCTTCCCTGGTGGCTCAGATGGTTAAGAATTTGCCTGGAATNACATATATAGTCAGCATTGCCTTACTGAATTCAACTATTTTTTAAAATTTATCCTATGTTAGTGTATTTATTGAGGCAAAACTGTAATTTTAACAAGAGCACTGCAACATAAATCAAAGAATAAATACAGGCATTCTATGACTATTCAATAGGATTTCCCTGGTGGCTCAGACTATAAAGTGTCTGTCTACAATGCGGGAGACCCAGGTTCGATCCATGGGTCAGGAAGACCCACTGGAGAAGGAAATGGCAATCCACTCCAGTACTCTTGCCTGGAAAATCCCATGGATAGAGGAGCCTGGCAGGCTACAGTCCATGGGTTGCAAAGGGTCGGACACGACTGAGTGACTTCACTTACTTACACTTATGACTATTCAACTCCTAAATATTGGCTTAAGATAAGAAAACATCAGGCATGTTCTATAAATTTTCTATAAAAGCATGTAAGAAGGTGTTCATATTTGAATATTAACTAATCATTCCTTTATCATTAAAAAAAGATAATTAAATTTTTTAAAGTGCTTTTCCAAATTTTTAATGCTATATATATATATATTTCNAGTCCATGGGTTGCAAAGGGTCGGATACGACTGAGTGACTTCACTTACTTACACTTATGACTATTCAACTCCTAAATATTGGCTTAAGATAAGAAAACATCAGGCATGTTCTATAAATTTTCTATAAAAGCATGTAAGAAGGTGTTCATATTTGAATATTAACTAATCATTCCTTTATCATTAAAAAAAGATAATTAAATTTTTTAAAGTGCTTTTCCAAATTTTTAATGCTATATATATATATTTCCATTATCTTAATAATATATTTTAATGATATGGGTATGGACTTTTGTTTTTACTATAAGGTAGAGCACAATATAAAAATAATGATTTTTTTAAAATTTGGAAATAATTTTAGACTTACAGAAAAACTGCAAAGATAATACAGAGAAGGATCATATTCTCTTCATTCAACTTTATTTAACATTAATATCTTATACTATCATAGGACTGTTAGCAAAGAAAATAACATTTGCTCAGTATGCTTAACCAAATTACACACTTTATAGGATTCTACCAGTTTTTCCATTAATATCTTTATTTTGTCCCACAACCCAATCCAGTCTCCCACCTTGTTATGTTTCGTAGTCCCCTTAGGTGGACCAAGGATCCTGATTTGTGAAGAGTACTGATCACTTAATTTGTAGATCATTCTTCAAGTTGGATTTGCCTGATGTCTTCTCATGATCAGACTGAAGTTATTAATTTTATCAATAATATTTCAGAAGTGATATGCCCTTCTCAGTGTATTATAATTTACCTGCTTTAACAGTATATTTTTTCATAATTCAAAATGTATAACTGAAACATATCTAAAAAGACCTGATTGCTAAAACTCTTAGATTTATTTTCTTTCTTTTTAAAAAATTTTCCTGACAATGCAAACAAATCTTAGGGAATTTCTCGTGACCATGAAATTTTTTAAGTTGCTATAGAAACTCAGTAATGATAGAAGAAATACTTTATATTCTGCATATTGTATAAGAAAACAATAGATTCTTTTAGTTTTTAATCTATTTGGCTACTTGCACAGAAAACAATATTTCACTTTTTCCCATTTTATAACTAAAATTTAGATTCTCTGGCTGCTGAAAACAGTAAAATGATATCAGTTCAGTCACTCAGTCATGTCTGACTCCCTGTCCATCACCAACCCCTGGAGCTTACTCAAACTCATGTCCATTGAGCTGGTGACGCCATCCAACCATCTCATCCTCTGTCGTCTCCTTCTCCT